>CAUJRU010000103.1:1298627-1590381 GCA_963277665.1 Viscum album | reverse complement strand
TAGATGCTCCAATTGTTTTAGATTTCATTTTAAGAAGATACCTCAAGTGAAGCCAAAAAAATATTTTTATTTTTTTTAACATTGATATATTGTAAGGTTTTTACCAAACCTCCAAATCCTATACTAAAAAGATACCTGTGTATGTAATGGAATGTATATTTGTGAGTTGTTTTTTATAAAAAAATTTACAACATGTTTTTAGCATCATATCTAGGAGTCCAGGTCTTGGGATTTCATAATTGGTATCATTGGAATAGTTTATAAAACATTGGATATTTATATGTTTTACTTTCAGTATTGTTTAAGGGTTAGAGATTTTATTTTGATGATATAAGAAAAGTTTATTCTGGAAAAATCATAAAATAAAACAATTGTGATCAAAGTTTTTTTAATATATGTGGAGTGAGATTTAGGAAATACTTATGTATAACAAAATAACTATAAGGTTATAATTACTTTAATGGTGGGAGAATGTAACATCCCATTAATTTGAGAATATTCTTCATTTTAATACATGTTTACTAAATGGATTGTTTTATTATTTAAATTCAAATTTTATTTATGAGACTAAATTATTTTCTTTATCAATATATTTTTTTGTATATAATTTAGTATTAAAATTATAAAAATACTTACTTTTATGTTTTTATTAGAAATAATATTTCTATTAAAGGATATAAATGCTGCAATAAATTTTAATTACATTTATAATATTTAAAATATATTTTCATTCAATATTTAAAAAACATATGATTCTCTATGGTAAACATACATTATTATTTATATATGAAATTATTAATGTTTTTTCAAATTATTTCATAAATTATAATTAAATTATATTTAAAGATAAAAAGATTATTAATTATTTAAAATTACTTGTATAATGAAATTTATATTTTTCAAAATCTTATGTTATTTATTTATTTTTCATGACATAATATATGAATCCACTAAGATATTTATGAGAATTATTTAAATTTGTAGTAATATAATTTAATGTGTAGTAAAATTTTTATATTAAAATTTTAAGAAACAATAAATGTAAAATGATATGTAGTAATAAAATATATTTATTGGAAGTGTGAATTTAAATATTTTTTTAAATAAGAACACATAGGTTTAAAAAATGATAAAATATTTATATAGTTTTTATTTTAATTATATTTTGTAATTTAAATATATTTAAAAAAATATCCACCCAATAGGCAAACCAAGGGACCCCTCAACTACACATGTGGGAACCTATGGGTCCACCGTATGGGATCAGTCAACATTTCCCAGCCGGTTGGTTGTAGGGGTGGTTAGAGTATCTTCTTACCAAGAACAGTGGGTGCATACCAACCATAGGGTGCCTAGTGTATTTTTGTGTGTGACCTATAGTGGGAAAGTGGGGCTACATAGCATCCTGAGAGTTCTTTAAAGTAAACACTATGTTTGATAACTTAAAAGATACAAAACACTGAGCATGAACAAAAAAATAAATGGTGTGATTATGTGATCATTATAAAATATATGTTAAATCAGCGATAATGAATAGTATTACTTGAATTATGAAATATAAAATGGTCATACTCAATAATAATTTTTTAATTACATCCAAAAAAATGAATCACTTAATTGTAGTAAAGTGATTTTTTCTTTAAATACACTTTTTTC
The DNA here is from genome assembly GCA_963277665.1 of Viscum album. NCBI lineage: Eukaryota > Viridiplantae > Streptophyta > Magnoliopsida > Santalales > Viscaceae > Viscum > Viscum album. The sequence goes on along the minus strand of CAUJRU010000103.1, from coordinate 1,588,725 downwards.
AATAATGTTGTTTATTTTTTTTGAAGTAATAATATAATTAATATATATAACTTTTAGAAATTTTATTTAATGAAATATATATCATTTTTAAATTAAAATACCAATTTTGTCTTATGGTGAAATTTTGTGAATTTTCGAAAAATTGTGATTTTTAAATAAGTACTGAAAAAATTATTTTTATATAAAATTACATTTTACTTTTAAGTATTTGAAAAATAATATAATATTTTATAATATTTTTATTTTTTTTCATTTTGATTTATTAAAATCTAATTATGGTTTCTGAAATGGATTGTATACTTGAATTTAGTATAAAACATTTTCTGTTTAAAAAGGGCCTTTCTCCAAAAAATGGTTTTTATTGAGTTTTTCCAACATAATATGAAATTAAATGATAAAAATTATTTGTTTTTAATTTTAAATAAAGGATTATGTATTTGAAAATCGGAGGTCCAAATTTATTAAATAGTTTACTTTTATTTTTGGACAATATGAATAGTAACCTTAGTAATTTTTGTTACCACGGTAAATAGAAAATCCGGCCATTAAGGGTAAAATTAAATGGATAAGAACTAGAAAATGAATCTAAGAAATGACAAAATTTTATTGAATGACTAATATTAATTTCTAATTATAATTATTTTTGATTTTATGACCATTTATGGCCTCTTTGACGAGATTAATACCTTTATAATATCATATCTAATGAAAAGTCAAACATTTCACACTCTTATTTTACAAATTTATAATAATTTTAATGTAGTTTTATCTAGAATATTTGTCATATTATAAATATTTATTTTAAATTTAATAGATTTATCCTTCTCTTGGTAATTTATTTTTAATTTTTAGTTTTTAAATAATTACCTTAATTTCTTGTACAACACTAATGTTGTAATTATTTAATTAATAGAAAAATAAAATAAATGATTTTAAAAATATTTAAATAAATATAATGTAACGCCTAGTCCCCAGAATCCCTGAGTTGGTGCATTATTAAATAACATTGTCATGATAAAAGGAATCATGTCCTGAAAGACCGATCAGTTTAGTAGGCTTGGAAGTACTAGATACATTCATAAGTTTTACATTACATTATAAAATGAAAAAAAACCAACAACAACGTTGTCTCCATTGTCCAAATTCATATCCCTTAGACTATCCTTATATGTCAGTCATAATATACATCATTGCATCCTAAAAAAATAAAACATAAGAAGGGGTGAGCTCAAATGTTCTGTAAGGATAACAATATAGAGAAAACCTTCACAAACAAGCATAAACATTTAAGGCAACAAATAAGACTAAAACATATGACTTTTAAAATTAAACTTCAGCATAATATGGAAATGATAAATCAAACAATTCCATTTACTTATTAACATGGATATGCTACTAGTTGAATAATCACATGTAATTTCAAACAGCCAATTTCATAATGATGGAATGAAGAATGCCGAACATCATAACCACATAGTCAAGGACTCGTTCCAAGACTAAAAATAAATATTTTATCAAGGCCTTATAACATGACATTTGTTTGTCTTATGAGACCTACTGTTGCATCGTTGAGCTATAGTGGGCTCCACCCGTCACTTACTAAGTCCAATGCATTTCTCATATGAAAAGTTTGAAACATAACATAAAAATTCATATTAAAACTATCATACTAAATGTTAATACTTTAACCATAAACCGCGAATGGTATAAAAATAACACATTCACGGTCAAACATATCACAAAACCTTCAATTCAATATAGAATATTGCATCATATTAAATCAACTTCAATCAAGTGTTAAATCTATAAAATGGTGTTGACATAGATGAAATCAAAACTATTTGAGAGAAATATCTCTTTCTATTTTTAAATCATTTAAAAGTCACATAATTATAAAAGAAAACATTTATTTTGAAAATATTCTTATATTCTTGTAAGGGAAGATTTGAAAATGTTATAATAGTGTAAAATAACTACACCCATAGTATAAGTTAAAAACATTCTTACCTTAATAAAGTACCTTGTTTGGAAAACAATAGAAAGATTCATTTCAAAATATTTTATAAAAATTGAAACAAGAGTATAAATTAATTTAACCCATATTATAGGAAATAGTAAAAAAAATTTGAAATAAATTTTTGAGAAACACATATGTGGATGATAAAGAAGTCCCAGTAGATACTTACGTATCAACAATCTCAGATAAATGAAGAGATTGTAAAATTATCCCTTATGTTTTACTTTTCCCTGATCGAGGGTATGTTAACCTCCATTATAATAGTTAAATAATTGTTACTAAATTATACAAGAACCACATACATAAATATGATATCATATATGATCTTCTTATATTGCATTGTTAATAATATTTCAGTAGTATCATCGTTTCGAGTGTTAATTGATTCGTTTTCCTTTATATGATTGGTTATGTGAGTAATGTTTGATATGTATAGGATGTATTTGATTCATATCCATAATTATATTATGTTCTTACACATTATTTTTAACCATCAATTGAATATTATTCTTGAATGGTTACAATGGGAAATGAATCTCATCGCGTTTGTGGAGACGGTAATCCGTACGTACGCAAGAGCGATAATATCATTCAATTGAATGTGAAATAATATATAATTGAATGTTATATAATATATAAATAATAATTTACATGTTATATTTATTATTACATCAATTAAACATCATTATTATACCCATACAAATAATGAAGTGTTGAATAACAACTACACCACGACGTGGAGATGGTAAGCCGTACGTACACACGTATAGTGACATCTCATTCATAGGATGGACATAATAATGAATATTATTGTACCATATTTATAATAACATAATAGAATGTATAAGGTACTAGAGTTATTAATTTGTTATGGTAATAATAAAGAAATAGGAAGTGGAAGAATAAAAGAACTTTGAATGAGATGGTGAAATTATTACATCTTCTTCGGGTGTTTCCTTTTGAGTTGATCAAAAGGGATCCTTAGGTTGGATTTCTGATCAAATTAAGGCCTCTAGGTCTAATTGAGGGTAGTTGGGAAGATATATGGGTAGGGGTTGGTTGATCCAAATGGCTTTGGAGGTGTAAAGTTAAGAGAAGGGGAAGTTCGTTTTTATATGAGAGGTGAGGGGAACCTTTGGAAAAGATTGAAATATTATTTTATAAAAAAATAATTTTCGGTTTCTAATTGATCCAAAAGGATTTATTTAGATTCTAAGGAATGGATGGGTCAAAAACCTCTTAACCAATACAGTTTATACAGGTTTAGGTCACCATATTAAGCTTATATTATAGATTTAACTATTAGTTAAATTTCTTGACATTTACCATGTCTCCTTGTATTTTTATATTACATAGTTAACAAAATACTATTAACTATCAAGATAACCCCAAGTGGTTCATTAATGATATATATATCATTATTTAAGTCCTTTGGCCTACCATTATATTTTTAGGACTATTATATCATTTAATAATATATTATTTGTTTTAAAAACTCTTTTATATCAATTTGGACACTATTTTGTATTTTTTTGTTAAAGTCATAACAGGATGATTACTTCAAAGATAATTTATTAAATCAACCATAAAATGTAATATTAACCTAGAAAATTAGTGTAATTCCTAAAAATTCTCAAATTAAATATATTTGGATATTTATAATATCAATTATTTTAATCCTTCATTAATAAGGTAATTATAGAATCATCATTGTGTCATAAATAAATTTAATTATTTAATGTCTAAAAATTATAAATAAAATAACATTTTGTTGGAAATATTTTTATATTTATAATTAATATTTATAGTCTAATTTCTTTTATGTATAACCCTATATTAAAAATGTTTTAGTTATGAAAACTTGAATTTAACACTTTTAACTCTTCTTTAAATTAAATAATAATAAATGTCCTCATATAATCCAAGTGGACCATATATGATTATATATTATTCCTAAGGTCTATTTTAGTCGAAATAAAAATATTTAATAAAATTAGGACATGTGTTAAGGTAATTATAATGTCTTTTTTACCTTTAATTACCCTATTTGCTTTTAACCATTGTAAATAAAATTCAAAAGTTACTATTCAACAAAAATTATAATCATCTTATTGAACCACATTTTACATACTAATATCAACCGTGTCTCCTGGATTTATGAAATTCAAGTCACAGAAGCTATTAAATTTAGTTTTATGCAAATTTGAAAATGTTCTAAGAAGGTGGGTAAAAGACTGTAAAAAGTTCAATAAAATTTTATATATCTAATATAATTATAAATTTACATCAATGAATTAAATTGAACTAAAATAGGTATTATGTATAAATTTTTACTTAAAATAAATTTAAATAAAATATATAATTATTTAAATAAAAATCCAGTTTTAAACAATAACATAGTGTTTTTCACTATTCTTCAAAAATTGATGGTTTTTTGAAAAATTCCAAAAATTCACGCTAAGATAATTTTGATATTACAAATACAAAAATGAATTCAATTTTGAAAAAAAAAATTATAAAATTTCAAAAAGTGTTTATTACTATTCATAACAGCTAGTTTCATTGGTCGTGGTGTGTTAGAACTCAAAGTTGCGTAGAACACAAGCTATTGCATTATTCCGAGGGAAACATACCATAGAATATTGGGGTGTTACATATGATTTGAGATAATTAATATAATAAAAAAAATGTATATATTATAAATCTATTAAAATATTTGGCCCAAATTTATCTTGTTTTATTGATATTTTTAAAAGTCAATGTAACGGATAATGTCAAAATTCATATTAACAATATCTTAAAATGAATAATATTTTATAAAATGTTATAAAATTAATAAAAATATTATAAAATGAAAAATTATAATTATAAGCTATGAAATATCAACCATGATCCAATTATGGGTGGTATATAATTTTATATTCACAATATTGGCTCTAAAATAGTAAACCCCAATATTGTTAGTATAGAGTTTGAGATGTTAAATAAGTGATAAAAATAAATGATAAGGGTAGGAAAGTGAATTAAATTTATCTAAAAATTATTTTATGAGATTATTTAGGCCCATTAATCACATTTTATTTTAAAAATATCACTTTATGGACATTTTTAATTGAGAATTAATTTATATTAATTTAATATTTTGAGAAATTCTAAGAGTACCCCTCACCTCTCCTATAAAATAGAACATATTCTTATCATTTATTCACACTTGAAACCCTATTAGGTTTGGAAAATACCTCTTGAAATACCTTCCAATAATTCTTAATCCCATTCTAGTGGCTTCATTTTTGGAATAACACCAACATTAGTGGTCTTAAGGTGTTTTGAAAAGGATGTTTTCCAAAGAAGAGGTATCATTTTTGTCAAATTGTTTTTCTTTTGTTTATTCTTCCACACTCATAAAAAAATATTCAACCATGATAAAATAATAAATACAATATAATCTATAAACTGAGATTTTATTATTTTAGATTCATGACCTATATCCATTTACTCTTCCAACAAATGGGGAAATAATTCATTGTTTGTGTGTACGGTGGAGTATCACCTCACAAACCAATATAATTTTTTATATCCACGCCTCTCAATACTAGTTATAATAATGGAATTAATGTTTACATATGATAATAATGACATATATATCATTCTAGAAATATAATATATCAACTACATTCTAAACATTATGTAGAAATAAAAATGATAATGTCATACGTGCGTATGTGTGGACTACCACCAACATGAAGTGATGTGATTCATTTTTCATCACCACACCAAATGAATGATATATGTAAGTATATTTAAAGAATAAATATCACATTTAATATATTATTATACCTCTGTAATGATTTTTTAATTACATTCATTCTATAGTGATCATTTAAAAATGAGAATGTTACTCATGCATATGTATGACCTACTAACTCTATGATTGTAACGTAGTTTATTTTTCATAAAAATAAATCAGTGTTACATATAAAAATATAAATGTATTTTAATAATTACAAATAAATAATTATTATTTTATGGAGATGATGTAATGATGAAAATTTTTACCATATTTAACTTACTAAAGCCTTTTTGGACTTAGGCATCGAATATCCTCCAAACTTTTGATGTGAACATAAATGATTATGTAACTGTATATAACATAGAAATGAGCGATAAAAAATTAATAGTAAACATTAAAAGGTTCTCAATAATGTATAAAATTAACTTAATTTTATTATTAAAGATATTATGAAAGGAACTTGGAATGTTAGAGTCAAGGTAAGGGAGTCTTTTACTAAAAAACCATGTTTTAAAATTTTTAAATATTTATTTTATAAATCATTATAGTTAATGTGAATGTTTTTAAAGTGGTTTTTATAAATTTATTTATATGGAAATAGATGTTTTAAAAAATTTATTTTGGATTTTATGTAAAATTGTTTCAAAAAGTAATTATTTTAAGGTTTTATGTAAGATAATTTATTTTAAAAAAATAATATTTTAAATTTACTCTCTCAACTATTTTTAAAGAATACAAAAATAATTTTTCTAACTTATACGGAATGAGAGTTTTTTCCCATCATAATTAAGACTTAATTTTTTTAGGATTCCTATAAAATTTTACATGTTTATTCACAATTAAAATGTTTCCATTTTTAAGTTCACAACATTTCAAAAATAGAACTTATTCTAAAATATAAAGGATATTTTCTCAATAATATTTTTTGAAAGATTAATGTGTTATCAATATGATATGATTCTTAGGAAATATTTATGAGGATGGGTGGTTCTATTGTAAACCAATGATAGTAGATCCTATTATAGCTCTGTAATTCATTGGGTAAAAGAATGGAGTAAACCGATTAGGTTTCTCCTCAGAGATTATGAGAATATATTTTGATTGTAATTCCAAATGTAAATGTGATGGTTAATCCTTATGTATCTTTGATAGCTTCTGAATATATAAAAATGATATGAAAATGATACCACAAGTTACCTATATTTTTTATGCATGATTTTTGTGTGTTTTAGAGAGAAAATATGATTTCACAAGGTAAGATAAAGAGTGTCTGTTTTATAAGAGAAAGTTATAACTTTGTGAAAATTTTTCATAACAATTAATGAGTTATTGTTTTCTATTCTATAATGAAATGTTTTATGTATTTATTTTGGAAGAAAAGATGATTTATTAGGTAATTAAATGATATTTTGAGCCCAACAGTTTAACTTAAAAAATAATTTTTTTAATATGTATTTATGAAACAATGCTTTATTTCTTTTTTTTTGTAATTTATTAAGATATTTTTGTTCATATCTTGTTTTTAAAATGTTTTTCATAGGGATTAAAGAAAAAATAGTGACAAGGGTGTCTTTATATCAATTTTTTAAGACATGGATTGACAAAAAACCTGATTTATTTCAAAAGTGTTTCCTTTGGTGAATAAGATTCCACTTGTTATGTATGTGTTTACTACGTAAGAGTTTTTTCTAATTCTGTAAAAATGTAAACATAAAATATTATTAGTAAAATATTGTGATTTATAAATTCAAAATAACTAATTTTTTTATTTATGGGTCCATAGATTTTGTATTAGAGTAGGGTTTATATAATATTGGAGATTATGATGTTTTTTTATGTTGTATTCTTAAAAAGTAAGGATATAATCATGGGTTTATAATTTTAAGGTTGATAATAAGATTGATTTCTAAGAAATAAATTTTGAGTATTTAAATTAAGAAAATTCAAGGAGACTAATGATATTTTTGGTGGAATTTATTATTTAGTGGAAATCATATGTTAGTACTGTTTGTGATACAAAATGAAAATTATGAGGTAAAATTTGTGGTTAGAAAATTTCATTAAGGATATTTTTAGGATTTTTTCATATTTGTGGGAATTTTAAAGTTTTATAAAAGGAAATCATTTAGACCATTTGAAAACCCGTAACATTTGGAAATATTGTGAGGTTTGAACCAAAAAACGAAGGACGACAAGGGTTTATCACCTACCACTCGCCTACATGATGTCCCAACCTGTATGTGTTTTTATTTTTAGCTAAAAAATTTTAAAAATTAAGAATAAGTTGTTTTTTTGAGACATATGTATTATCATTTATAGTACCCTGGTATTGAAAATTGATTTGTTGATAAAGCAATTAATTCTATTTTTTGAATAAGATCACTATAAATTTGGGTATCATTAAAATAAAATGTTAAAAACAATAATACGATATTTTATTTGAGGAAAAAAGTTTGAATTATCATTTTTTGGATTTATGATGCATGGACATTATTATTATATCTTTGATATTACATGAATGAGATATACTTTTTTTATGAAACATCAAGAGTAATTTATGTTATTTGAAGATAAATATTAAAATTATATTGTATGTCTATGTGATCAAATCCTTATATTTTTTCGGTTTCAATCTTAGTTTTGAATATTCCTAAGGAATTTTAAGGACAGTTATTGAATGATTTATGTTGAACTTTGGGTATTACTTTGACATATGGTGATTAAAAGTTTCTTTTTACTTGTTTGATAGTTTTCTCTTTTTTTTGGAATTATCTTATACTTTTATAACCATTTTGGTATTTATTAACATCTAAATAGAGGATTAATAGATTACTATCCTTTTTTTTGGATTTACTTAATAATTGAAGTTGAGTATAGTTTTTTAACAATGAAAAATTAATGTTGAATACTCATCATTTGGAGAAAAAACATGAGTTTGTGGTAAAAATTGATTAAAGGATGAAATTATACTTGTTATGTAAGTATATTTTCTCATTTTATTATTCATGGATGTAATGAAATTCGTCAACTCGATGAAAAGGATCTTGAAACAAAAACTTTATCTACTTAATTTTTTTACTGGTAAATCAATGCCCTTTTAACCCATCAAAGATATATGGTTTCTGATTATTCACTTTCTCATGAAAAATTTGCCTATCACTCCCAATCAGTATATGGGTTTCATATTTTCTCTTCTATTTCAATATTTTTTTACATATAAACCCAATTATTTGTTATTATATACGACCTTTGTACTTCCCATTCTTTATTTCAAAGTGATAGTTTTATTAATCTTTTTTCACATGTAGATTTCAAAAAATGTATTCTAGAAATTAAAATATTGGCTACCAAGATCAAATTCAAAATTTCAAGGATGAAATTTCCAAAATGAGGTGAGAATATAACATCCTGAGATTTTTTTAAAGCAAACACTATATTTTATTACGTATAAGATATGCAACACCGACCTTAAATGAACAACTAAATATTATTATTATGTGATTGCTATAAACTAAACATTACATTGGTGGGAATGAATATATTTAATTGAATTATGAAATATAAAATTTTCATAATCATTAATAATGAATATATAAAATCTTACAAAATTATCACTTAATTTTTGTATGTCATTTTATTCTTTAAATACAGTTTCTTCACAATGATTTTTATTTCTTTTGTTAGAGAATCATATAATTAATTTATAGATCATTTAAAAATTATATTTAATGAAATAAATATATAATTTTAAATCATAATATCAAAAACATATTGTGGTTTTATTTTGAGAATTTTCTGGAAAGTTTCATTTTTTAATGAATAGAGAAAACTACCGAATTGAATTATAAATTTTATCATATATTCAAGTATTTAAAATTAAAAATATATTTTAGAGTAGTTGTAAAATTTAATTTTCTACTTTTAATTTCAAATAATCCAATTATGGTTTTTGAAATGGATTTTATACTTTAATTTAGTATAAAAACACTTTATGTTTAAAATGGGGTTTTTACGAAAAACCGTTTTCCATTGTATATTTTCAATTTAATTTTAAATTAAATGATAAAATTATTTTTTCAATTTTTTAAAAATGGATTCCATATTTTTAATTTTAATTTATGAATTTAGTAAATTGGAGACTTCTATTTTTAGACAATATGAATAATAACCTTAGGAATTTGTTTATATTGGTAAAGGGTAAATCAGATAGTTAATGATAAAAATAACTTATCAAAGACTATTAAATGACCCTGAAACTTTCCAAAAATTATTGGATGAGTAATATTTCTCCATAATCATTTAGGGTTCTATTATATATCCATTTATGGCCACTTGAATTGGATTAAGTCCTTTATAATTATTTATTTAAAGAAAACTCAAACATGTCACACTCTTGTTTTTAATAAATATAATATTTTTAATATGATATTTTACAGATGTTTTGTTTGAGTATAAATATTATTTTGAAATATAAAATATTTCTATTCAGCTATAATTTTTTTCAATTTTTATTGAATAAATATTTACGTTAAATTATTTCACAACACTGATGTAGTAATTAGTTAATTAATTAAACAAATAAAATAAATAATATTAAAAATAATAATATAAATATATTATGAGATAATTAATGAAATAAAAAATTTCATAGATTAATATAATATTTTATGGATGTATTAAAATATTTTCCTTGAATTTATCTTATTGTATCAATATTTCTAAAAGCCAATGGTATGAATAGTGACAAAATTTACATTAATGACATTTTTAAATAAATAATATTTTATTAAATTACCTAAAATTTAAAAAAGTAATTAATTCATAGAAATTATTTTTTAAAGGTTTAAAATATCAACCATGATCCAATTGTGGGTCTCTTGTCATTTTATAGTAACAATATTGACCCTCAAATAGTAAAATCAGTGTTGTCCCGTTAGGAGTTAAATGAGTTTAATAGGGGTTAAAACTAAATGATAAGAGTAATAAAGTGACCTAAACATATCTGTAAATTATTATATGAGATTGTTTTGACCCATAATAATATTATATTAAAAATAACTCTCTTTTTATCCTTTTTTAATTTTAAATTATAATATATAAATTTAAAATTTTGAGAATTTCAAAGAGTTCTCCTCCTCACTCATATAAAAGGGAACCTCTTATTATCATTTCATCATACTTAAAAACCAATTTGGTTCAAAAAAAATGTTGCCAAATACCATCCTAGAGTTCCTAAAATCATTATAGAGGCTTTATTTTTGGCATATTTCCATCCATCCATCCAAAGTAAATTTTTATTAAGAGAAGAATAAAGTACACAAAGAAGACTATGGAGGTCTAAAGTAATGCAGACCAAGGGAATCCCCTCTGATCAAATCAACACATTCCGCCTTCAAACTGTTAATCTGGAAGATATGCGCGTATGTGGAACTGTGGTCAGCCATGGAGGCCAAAAAATCTTCAACCTTGTTCCCCTCTCGATATATGTGAGAAAGAGTGATGTTATGACCAAGTATTTGGCGACAAATTCTGATCACATACTCTATGGACCACGGTGTGGAGCGATTATCTTTAAGGGAGTTAAGGAGGAAAAGTGAGTCCACCTCCACTTCTGAAATGGAAACCTCCTCCTGAATGCACAAAGAAAGTCTTGTGATAAGAGCTCAGGCCTCTTCTAGAATGGCATTTCCCCTACCCAGAAAACATGAGAAAGCTAGGATCACATCACCCTTATTATCTCTAATAACCCCCCTCAAGATATCACCCCCGTTGCGCAAGCTCTGTCAGTATTGAGCATGTATCCTACAACAGGGGGGTTCCATCGAACCCACTTCCCAGATCCTACTTCCACAGGAATGGAAGGATATATATTGTTCTTCTGCATGCATGGGAATGGGAAGGACCACTGCCGATCTTTAAAGATCCACGACATGTCAATAAGCTGGAAACGGATGCGCGCAAGGATAAATCTAGTTGAAGGTCTAACTCCTTCATACCGGGCTTGGTTTCTAGATTGCCAGATGCACCAGCACCCCAAATTAAAGGAGATAGCACGAGATAGGCGAGTCTTCTCCGAACCAAGCGCACCTTCAAACCATCTTTCCATAAACTCATACTCTGTCTCCTCAGAGCCTGGAGACCTGACTCCCCCAAGAAAAGAACAAAACTCCAACGCCCATTCACTTTTGAAGAACAGGTGATCCAAGATTTCCTCCATTTGCTGCTTGCAATAGTGGAATCCTAAGTCGAAACTGATCCCTAGTTTCTTGATATTGTCATCCGAAGCCAAGGCCAGATTTTTGATCCGCCAGGTCAAGAAGTTCATTTTGGTCGGGATCTGGCGACACAAGACCACACCATTCCACCGATCCAGGGGCCTCGTGTGTACCCCCCACCTTTGGAAGTCTCTGTTATTAAATACCCCCGAGGATGATGGAGTGAAGACACACCTGTCTTTCTCGGAATTCAACACGATCGAATCAAATACAACCTGTTGGTCCGCATTAAACACTGCCTTGATGAAGCGGGGATGGCATTCGGCTTCCTTGAATGAGATCAAAGGCACTGGACATCCTGGGAAAGCCAGAACAAAGCCTGCCCAGTTCTTATTCCAGAAGGAGATGTCCCCTGTACCAAAAATCCATCGAGAGCAAGAAGACAAGGAGAGACCCAGAGGTTGGACTTTGGCCCACAATGGGGAAGCTGGTCCACAACTTACCTCCTCATTACCTATGATCAAAGGTGACATGCATCGACCCCAAAGTGTTTTCTCTTCCAGAATCTCCCATGCAAGCTTTGCATGGGCCCCTTATATAGTGTAATGTAGGCTACGACAGTTGATCCCCCCTTCGGGGATGGGTCTTTCAAACCTCTCCGACTTTGTCCAGTGTCGTTTACCTTCAGACTTAACATCCAAGATGAAGTTACAAAGAACAACGTCCACTGCTTTGATGACTCATTTCGGCACATTGGAAGAAGCCAAGGCATGAATGGGAATGACTGAAAGTACACTATTAACCAGATCAATGCATCCTCCGAAGGAAAGAAACTGATTCTTCCAGTTAAGAACACGTCCTGAAATCCTGCTTAAGATTCCATCGAAGTCACGAATTCTCAATCTTCCAGAAGATATGGGAGTTCCCAGATAATCCATTGGGAACTGCCCGAGTTGCATGTTGAGCCTGTTTTTGAGGGAGTCCAGACGCTAAGACGAGCTATGGTTGGAGATGAAGAACTCACTCTTATCTTTACTCAGAACCTGACCACTCTAGAAGAAATAGTCATTCAGAATCTCCATTAGACATTGGATGGATATACTTACCCCATTAAGTAATATCATAGTATCTTCAGAAAACATATGGTGGGAGATAGTAGGGAGGCTATATTTCCTCCGGAAAGGAAGTAGGTTCCCTTGGAGTATGCTCATGTTGATTGAAGCACTCAAAGAGTCTTGGCCTAGAATGAAAAGGCTGGTGGAAAGAGGGTCTCCCTGCTTTAGACCTCTAGTAGCATTGAAGAAACTATGAGTTTTACCCATAAAAGAAATTCCCAGCCAAGAAGATCTCACACATCTGAAGACATTTTCCACCACCTTTGTCGAGAACCCCATCGTCGCCAGGGCTCTATTGAGATAGCTCCATTCAATCCGATCATAGGCTTTGTTCATGTCTACTTTGATGGTGAGGTTGGATCCATGAGTCTTGTAGTTAATATCCCTCACCATCTCCTTTGCAAGGGAGATGACCCCCTGAATTGATCTTCCGCGAACAAAGCCATGTTGTTCAGGAGAAATCCATGAAGGCAACCACGCAGCTAGTCTTAGGTTGATGAGACAAGCAAGGATTTTGTATGGGAAATTACAGAGACTGACCGGCCTATAATGGGACAGGGAGTTGGGATGTTTAACCTTGGGAAGAAGGCAAAGTGTCATGGCTGAGGCCACCCTCTGTAAGGACCCCCCCTTGAAGAAATCCTGAATATCTTCTATAACGTCGCCTTTGACCACCTCCGACGATCCCCTGTAGAAAGATCAAGGGATCCCGTCTGGCCTTGGTCCAATCTCCGGATCCAGCTTCTTCATGGCTTGAAAGATCTCATCCTCAGAAGGAATGGATTCCAAAGAACGATTCTCCTCCTTTGTAACTCTGTTCTGGATCGCCTCCCAGAGCCCCGACATGCTAGTCGGATACCCACTAGGCATTCTGGGGTTCTGACCAGCAAGAAGATCCTGGAAGTATTGAAGAGCCAACTTACCAACCTCTTCCCTGTCATTCACATACAAGCCGTCCTCCTGTAGTATATTTGGCTTTGCCCACCGCTTCCATTCTGAAATGCATGCATGGAAGAACGTGGTATTTTTGTCTCCCTCTCGGAGCCACTTCACTCTGGACCGATCCCCAGCCTGTCTCTCTTGCTTCAACATCTCCTCCACCCAACTTGCCTTCTTAGTTTCCAATTCTACGACAGATTCCTCGCTCCATGTTTCCTCCAGACTCCGTTCAAAGTGCTCCACCTCCTGAGAAAGGGACTCAAGCTTTCTAGCAATAAGGGAAATGCTTCTGTACCAGACCTTCAACCTATTTTTAAAAATTCTAAGCTTGTTATGAATGGATACCCATGAGTAACCTTGGGTGGGAGCATTCCGTTGATCACGTACTACATCGTGGTAACCCTCGTATCCTGCTTAGTAGGGGTAGAACCTGAAGGAATCTTGAGAAGGATTACTGGGTATGATCAATATCTTCAACGGGGAAGGGTCTGAAATACCACGGGCAAGATGAGTGACTTCGACCTGAGGAAAAGAAGCCAGGGCTTCGGAGTTAGCTAGACAGCGATCGAGCCAGCTCCAACACCTCTTTTTTCCACCCTGGTTATTGCACCATGTAAAACAGTCCCCTCGAAAACCCAGGTCGAGAAGTCCACTATTTGTCATACAGGAAGAAAACTCCAGACTGGCCTGCCTTGGAAAGGCTCCTCTCCCCTTCTTCTCCTCCGGGTCACTGATGATGTTGAAGTCACCCGCCACAAACCAGGGAATGTTCATTGTCCTGAATGCTTCGAGGTCATGCCACAGTCTCAATCTTGCATGAGGATCGCATCTTCCATACACAAAGGTTGAAAAGAACAAGTCTTCTCCATTATTGACTTTCACCATGAGGAATTGGTCTCCTACATCAATGAAATCCACTGAGACATCCTTCTTCTAGAACAACCATATGTGGTTGTTGATAGAGTCCGCATGCATGTGGCCCTGCATCCTGGAACAACGACAGAAAGAGTTAATTTTCCTCGGGTGTTGTTTTGGTTCCAAGATAGCCACGATACATGATTTTCCCCCCTTGATTCTGAAGCTATGAAGTCCGTATTTAGCCTAGCTCTAAGTCCCCGAGCATTCCAGACTATCATGTTCATCATCTATCACGAGAGGATCCAGCTTTGGCTCCAGACTTCTTGGTATTTATTATCATGAGAGTAGCACCCTCCCATTGAATCCTTACTTGAAACCGAGTGCAGGCACCAGGGCTCTATACAGAGGGTGAGGAGGCATGTGCCAAAGAGGAAGAGAGGGACATCATAGACTTTCCTTCATCCCTTCGCTGATCAGGAAGACTACTGCTCTCCAGACAAGGAACCTCAGGTTGCTTCAGAAATTCCCCATGACCATAAACCGTGGAATGAAGACATAGTGACAAGGAGGGAGTGTTGCTGGTAGAGTCTCTCTTATCCCCAACTATAAGGCCTGCCTCTTGGAACACATGAGGACGAGGACAAAGACTCCAAGAAGGATAGAATAAATCCACCAAATGATCCCACAAATGATCTAAGCAGAGGGAAGGTCCCTTCAGTGCGACCATTGTCCCCAGATCCTGAGAGAGTGAATGAATAGGAATCAAGTCCCTAATCTGTGAAGGAGGGACTATGGCTGGAGAAGCATCAAGAGACTTCGGGACTGAGACTGAAGGACCAGGGTCTCCAGTAATTGGACCCTTGGTTGAACGGAAGTTTCTCCTCGAATGGTTCTTGCATTGAGGCCTAGAATGACCCTGGAGATAGCAAGCCATATAGAAATGGGGGAAGATAGGGTAAACGATGTCCTGGTTTCAAGACGCCTCCGGCACCGCAATGACCAGGGTCTCAGGAATTACAGAAAAAAGCAACATGTCCACACAGATACATGGGCATTGAACATCTTCACAGGAGAGGGTACGAGCGTCGACGCACAAGAAGCCTCCCAGGGAATCACCGATAGATCTTAGGAAGGCCTCATTCTGAAAGGGAAGGGGTAGGCCCAGAAGCCCTAGCCACACCGCCGCGCGAGCACTCTCCTTTCCTCGGTGCATGTCCATCGACCAGGGGGCGAGGCTAAAACGCCAACGCCCAAATGATCATTGGGCACAACAACAAGCCTGTATAAAGTCATCCTCAGAAGATAGGACCAGACTGAAAGAGTTTTAGTGAAGCAGCGAGATCCGATCCTGGAAATAGAGTCCCCATGAGGAAACAAAATTCTTGAAGACAGCCAAGGATGGATTCGCCACACTGAAATGCGCCACCAGGCACCAGCTAAGACGGCCAGATGCATCCTCATAGAGTCCCGAGGGAACTTCCATCGAGACAGTTGCCTGGAACGGGAGAACAAAGGGGATAATGAACCTATAGCCGAGAAGCAAGGAGACTGGGAGGCCCGGGACGATCCATAGAGAGCATCGTGGAAAGAAACCGGCCTCCTATCCAACGATCCTGCGTCACGGAGGCCAGGGGCGGACGGTTCCGAGGCCGGAGGCGCCGGAGGACGAGCACCTGGAGGAGAAGCAACGGTCGGTAGGATTTGAAATCCCGGAGGCGCGTCTGGTGCATTCAATACGAGCTGCATATTTTCCAGGTCTTTGGATTTTTCATATTTCCATCCTATGTGGGTTAAAGTTTTTAAAGAAAGAAGATTTTCCAAAGAAGAGGTATAGTTTTTACCCTCTTATTTTAGTATTTTTTTAAAACCACATTTAATATTTTTAAACCATAATAAAATAATAAATACAGTATCATTCATATACTAAGATGTTACTATGTTAGTTTCATGACCTATATCCATCTCCACTTCCATAAATTGGGAAAATAATTCATCGTTCGTATGTACAACAAACTACCACCTCACGAACTGTTGTAATTTGTTTTCCAACCGACCTCTCAAGACTAGTTAAAATGATGGAATTAATGTTTATATATGAGATTTATTTCATATTATTCATTATTAAATGATAATATATCATTTACATTCTTAAATTTTTATGGATATAAAAATGATAACGTTGTTCGAACATATATGTGGACTACCACCTCCACAAAATGATGTGATAAGTTTTTAATCACCACCAAACATGAATGATATATATAAGTATATTTAAATAATTAATATGATATAAAAGATATTAAAATACTTATTTAAATATAAAATTATACTTAACTTCTTTCTATAATGATCATTGAAAATGAAAACGTTACTCATGCGTATGTATGGCCTACAATCTCCATGATTGTAATGCAGTTCATTTTTTATAAACATAATTAATGGTTGGATGTAAATGTATTATATAATTTTAAAAATTATCATTATTTAATTAACATTATTTTATATATAATAGAATGATTACTTATTTTACCATAGTTGACTTACAAAATCCATTTTGTACTTAGGTAACGAATATCGTTAAAACGTCCGACATGAACATAAATAATTAAGTAACTGTACATACCATAGAAATGAGTTATATAAAAGGAATAATAAACATGAATATTTTTCTTATAAAAATATAAAATTTATCGATTTGAATTATTTGGGAAGATAAAGAAAGAATCTGGAAATTTTGGGTCATGATAAGAAACTCTTTAACTAAAAAACCTCATTTTAAATGTTTTAAGGATTATTTTTTTAAAATTTATTCTCATTCTTGTCTAGGTTTTAAAATTATTTTTATGAATGTATTTATATATTCATGAATTTTTTAAAATGTTTATTTCTTTATTACTATAAAATAGTTTGAAAAAGGAATCATTTACAGTTTTATGTATGTGACTTTATTTAAAAAACCATCTTTTAAAGTTTATCTTTAAACTAATTTTACAAAAGTCAAATGGCGTGTTTTTTAAATTATAAGGGATGAATGATATTTCACACCATCAGTACACCTTAATGTTTTAAATATTCCTCTATAATTTTATAAGTTTAGTTTAAAATAATATTTTATCATTTTTAGTGCTTATTTTTAAAGGAAAATTGATTAAATAATGGAAGAGTTATTTTTCGAAAGAATTTTTTTTATGTAAGAATTACGTGATATAATTATGATATGGTTCTTGGTAATTATTTATAATGATTCGGGTTTATCTTAAAATCATGGTTGGGTGACCCCATTATAGCTCTCCAATGGATTGTTTAAAGGGACAAAATTAACTAATGAGGTTTCTTCTAAGAGATTATGGTAATATACTATGATGGTTTTTCCAAATGAAGCTATGATAGTTACTTTCTATACAGTCACAAGATCTACTAAATATTTATTCATGATATGAAAATGATGTCACAAGTTACCTTTATGATTTATGTATTGTTTCTATGGATTTTATAGGGAAAATATTATTTAATATGGCAAGGTAAAGGGATTATGTCTTATGGATGAAATTTATAACCTTGTAAAATTTTTCCTTGAATAATTATGATTTTTTATTTTTGTTATCTTATGATTTTTATGTAATAATTTGGGAGAAAAAGGTGATTTCATGGGTAATAAAATTTTTATTTTGATGCCAAAAGTTTATTTTGAGAATATAAAATTTTTGTAAGTATTTGTGGACTAATGTTTACTTTATTTATTTATGTCCCATACATAACTCTTTATGATCATACTAATTTTTTATAAGGTTTTTTATATGGTTTATAGGATGATTATTGTAACGTCTCGGTTCTGAAAGCCACCCTGAGGTTCCCCATACATGGCTGGTCACATGGCCTCAAGCGCATTTCCCCAATGCCTGAGGCTGTCGACTAGCAGTGTGGGCCATGGGTGTTATAATGGGGAAACTATTCCCTCATTGGCCGAGTAACGCAGTAGAAGAGAAATAAATATACAATAGAGAAAGTAGTAAATATCCAACAGTAGTAAACAATGGAAGACTGAAATAATAAACAACTAGAGCACATACATATAAAATGATGCATGATACATATGTATAAGAAAACAACCAAACAAGTCATAATCCGGAATACAAATAGTACTAAACAAAAGTACAAAAGAAACTGACAGACATATCCTCAGCATCGCAAGCCTAAGTTTAGTCCCATGCTATCCAACTCCACATAAAGTCAACTACCTTAAGTAGAACGGCTCTTTCCCTTATGTATACCTACAAAAATATAATCTGTTTGGGCCCAAAAACATGACCCAAACAGGGTGTGAGACTAAATCCCAGTAGGAAACCACCCAAAGATCTGTTCATAATAGTCAGTTAATATATGGCAGGTAAAAGTATAGAAAGCAGTAAATAGGAAAGTACTCAGCAGTAAACAATCCACAGTTCCAATATCAATCCACAACCAAACAAAAATAGGTAACCCTCTGGGAAGTACTCATAGCCATCCCCTCTGGTACAACCTAACAAGTACCAGCAACCCTCTGGGCAGTACACTCAGCCTAACACCTCTGTTTTGGTCATAAGAATTCATGAAGACTCTCTAAGGAAGCACTCACTGTAAATTAACATTATAGTCTAAGGTAGTCAAGGACTCTGTGAGGAAGCACTCATAGTCAATTACCCTTATAGCCCCATGTTCGAGGACTCTCTGAGAAAGCTCACTCGATCAATTCGACTTATAGCCTAGGTCGTTCAAATAATTCAAAGACTCTCTGAGGAAGCTCACTTGGTCAATTACCCTTATAGTCTTAAGTAGTCAAGGAATCTCTAAGGAAGATCACTTGGGGAATCCCCGTTATATCCCAAATTTATTCGAAGACTCTTGGAGGAAGCTCACTCAGTCAATTCCCCTTATAGTCTGAAGTGCTCAAAAACTCTTTGAGGAAGATCAATCGGTCAATTTCCTTTATAGTCTATTACACTAGGTTCTCATGGCCCTGTATAGGTCAATGAGCACAGTAGTGTAATATGGACAAAGTAAACCTACAAAACTACTTGTCTAACCAGTCTACAACATCTAAAGCATGTAATAATACAAACTCTCCATCCTACAATAACAGGCATGGAAAACAGGCAAGGCATCCAAAATTCTAAGCCGGACCAAATGGTCGTAAAAAGATCATGCATGGGAAATATATCCAAGGCATAGAAAACAATCCTATTCAATCCATTTAACAGCTACAAAAGTATAAAATCATGGTAGAAAAAATAGGGGTAAAACATCAAACACACAATACCCCATTCAAGGGTATTGGTAAAATTGACCATGATAATCAAAGACTTTGAATGGAAAGGCACAAACCACCTACCTCAGGGTTGGGAGATCACTATATGTGAATCTCAAGGACTGAATCGCCTTAGAACTCCAAAGATCTACCAAAAACGTCTAAAATGTTCAACCCATGATATCTAACAAGAGAGGAGAAATTATAGTATGGTGCTCTAGGATAAGAGAGAACTCACCGATGTGATTCTAAAGCAACTGACAGTGTTCGATTTGGAGGATGGATGCATGCTCGGGGGTTCGTCGAAGATCCGTAGCCGTACGAAGCTCTCGGTCGAATGTGACCTAAAAGAAGAGCGTTCTGGTGATTAAACGTGACCCTAGTGAGTTTAATAAAAAAAGAAAGTATATGATGTGTAATTTTGAAGTACACGGAGTGTACTCACCTTTTTCTTACTCCACTTTAGGTGGCCTCCAAGTCACCCCACATGACCGTGTGCATGACCACTACACGGACATCACCTGGATACCTTTGGTGACCGAGTACACGGAGTGTACTCATAAAGTACACGGTGTGTACTTCGAAAATTTCCAAAAATTCCTCTTTTTATCAAAAACAATCATAAAAATAAAACATACCTAAAGAAGAAGATTTAGGTTCTAAAAAACTTCCCCCATTAAAGAAATTAATCCCCGAATTTCCCTAGTATGGCATAGAAGAAGAAACCCTAAATAGCATCGGCCACTATGCTCATACATTGGCCTCCCTCTCCCAAGTCCCATCCTGTAGCTGCCCGTGCGGCCATAGCACTCATACTAGAGGAACGGACCGGCCACAGAGAACCTTTGTACTGCGATCGACAATCCAGATAGGATGCTTCTCAAAGGATGCATCCACTTCATTCTCAACCTCCTTGGGTTGAGAAACATGATAGAGGTCTGAAAATTAATATCGAAGCTGAGAAATGTGGAATACGCCATGCATATCCTGGTACCTATGAGGTAACTGAAACTGATAGGCAACCGACCTAACTCTCTTCAACACCTCCAATGGCCCAACGTACCTCGGTGAAACCTTAACCTCTATCATAATCCTCTTATGTACCAACCTTGGTGCATCACACAAGAAAACCTGATCACCGACCTTAAACTCCAGAGGTCGTCTCCACGGACTAGCCTAAGACTTCTGACAAGACTGTGGAATAGCCATCCTCTTACGAATCAAACCTATCAGCTCTGTGGTCTTTTGAACAAGATGGGGTCCTAGCATAACTACCTCTCCTACCTCCAGCCAATATAAGGGTGATCGAAATAGCCTATAGTAGAAAGCCTCATAAGGTTCCATCTTAATAGTTTCTTGAAAAATATTATTGTAGGAAAACTCCACAAGAGGTGTATACTTCTCCCAAGAACCTCCAATATCCGGAATTCATGCTCGGAGCATGTCCTCAAGAACCTGAATCGTATGCTAGGACTGACCATCTATCTGGGGATGGTAAGCTGTACACAAAAGTTCCTGTGTACCCGAAGCCTTCTGAAGCCCCTTCCATACCTGAGAAGTAAAATTTGCATCCCTGTTTGAAATAATGGAGTGTGGAACTCAATGCAGATGTACAATCTCATTGATGAACAACCGCCCCATCTCATCAACACCGAAGGTCTCCTTGATCGGAAATAAGTGATAAACCTTCATAATCCTGTCAATGAAAATCTGTACTGCATTATTCCCTCGAGGTGACCTCAGCAAACTAGTCACTAAATCCATCACAACATAATTCTATTTCCACTCGAGAATGAGTAACTTCTGTAAAAGCCAAAATGGTCACTGATGCTCTGCCTTCACTTGCTGGCAGGTGGAATGCCTCATGAAGAAACCTGCAACATCTCTCTTTATAACTAACCACCAATACTGATTGTGAAGTTCACGACACAACTTTGTGATGCCAGGATGAACTCCCCAAACTAAAAAATGAAAATCCTGCATCAGCTCCACACGTATATCTTCTGGCACCCATACGTACCCCTAGAAATGCAATATCTCATCCTTACCTATGGTCCATCCGGGAATATGTTCCTCTCCTGAAATACCCTCCCTTACGACTTGGCCTTGAGAATATGATAGCTACCTCATTCGCACTCGATCAAGAATTGTAGAGGTAACAAATCATAGAAGAAAAAAAAGTCCACCCTTGTATGTCATGAACCTCCAAATGCATCTCAGAGAACGGAGCCATAAGCTGCCACTCACTACTGGCCTCCTGAACTGCCTGTATCTGAGTCCTCCTACTCAACACATCATCCATTGTGTTTCCCTTCCCAAACGTGTAGTCAAGATCAAAGTCAAAGGATTATAGGTACTCAACCCACCTTCAATGTCTCAAATTTATATCATACTGAGTGAATATGTAGTTGATAATTTTTTGGTTGGTGAAAACCACAAAATTATCTCCTAGAATATAATGTCTCCAACAGCGTAGAGAATGAACAATAGATACCAACTCTAGATCATGCGTCGGGTAATTCCTCTCATGTGGCCTAAACTGCTGAGACCCATACGCAACGAATCTATATTCTTGCATAAGCACAACTCCTATCCTGATTCTTGATTCATCATAGTAAACAGTATATCTCTTTCCCACCTCTAAAAATACTAGTATCAGTGCTGAATTCAACCTCCCTTTCAGCTCCTGAAAGGCTGAATCATAAGAATCTGACCATACAAACTTTTCAACCTTCTTAGTCAGACTTATCAGTGGTGCTGCTAAGTGAAAAAAGTCCTAAATTAAATGTCTGTAGTGTCTAGATATCCCTAGAAGACTCCGCACCTCAAAGAAATTCTTCAACTCCTCCCAAGACACTACTGCTCTCACTTTCTATGGGTTTACTGACACTCCTGTCTTTGAGATAACATGACCCATGAAGTGAATCTGATCTGTCCAAAAGTGGCATTTGGAGAGCTTAGCATATAACTGATGCTCCCTCAGTGTACTCAGAATGAACTCAAGATGTGTGGCATGGTCTTGTCAAGTGTAAGAGTACTCCAAGATATCATCCATGAAGACAACCAAAATAGAATCCATGTATGGATGGAACACTCAATTCATCAGTGCCATGAAAAGTCCAGGTGCGTTTGTGAGACCGAATGGCATAACCATATACTCGTATAGACCAAACCTTCTCCGGAAGGCTGTAAGAGGTATATCTGATGGTATAATGCGCAATTAATGGTAACCAGACCTCAAATAAATCTTTGAGAACACCTGGGCTCCTCAAAGTTGATCAAAGAGATCAGCAATCCTCAATAAGGGATATCTGTTCATGACCGTCAACTGGTTCAGCTTCCAATAATCCACAAAAATCCTAAGGGTACCATCCACGTTCTTCATAAAAAGGACTAGATAACCCCAAGGAGAAGTACAAGGTCAAATGAAACTCTTTTCATGTAACTCCTCCAACAGTTTCTCGAGCTTCTGCAACTCTGGTGTAGCCATCTTATAAGGAGGAATGGACACCAGTGCTATTACCGGCACAAGCTCAATCGAAAAGTCTACCTCACTTTTATGAGGAAAACCTAAAAATTCTTCGGGAAAGACATCCCTGAAACGATACACCATTGGAGGAAAGTCCATCTATGAAGACCCCTAGTCATCCAGATACAGACTAGCAATCTAGGCTGTAACTCCTCCTAACCCATGATGCTCTGGTCCCGCTCTGCTTACTTGGACATCCAACTCACCCTTATGCAAAAAATATCTGCTCTTTGGTGATATGAAACTCACCCAATGATGATAGCAATCGATAACCGCCTAGAAAGGAACTAACCAGTCCATTCTAAGAATGACATTATATCATGTCATCTCTCGAATGTAGAGATCCCAAAGGAAGTGGCACCCACCAACCTCAAGATGTCACTCCTTGCACTGACGTACACCAGATGTTCTCATCCCCAATGGAGTGTCTAGCATCAAGATATTGACAGAAGAGAAGATGCAGAGTTCAAGGATCTCTATAATAGAAACAGATATAAAGTTATGGAAATCCCATATATCGAAAAGAGCTAAAGATAATACTAAGGATACTAAGATCATACCTCGAACTGTAGAAGTTCCGGGATCCTGCTCCTACTGGGTCTGCTCCACTACAAAAGTAGGGCCTATGCCGTAGCCCTATGACCCTACCTGACTGCTCCGAGCTGATCCACCCTACTGTTGTAGAAAGACTGGCGACTGACCACCCGGACCACGACCTCCACCTCGGCCCGAATGGTCGGAAGAACTCTAATTCCTAGACTGGTGAGAAACTGGTGGCACTGCTCTTGTACAAGGAGTCATAGGAAAAACCCTGTCACCATATGCTGGTGAGAAGATCTAACAGAAGCACTGAAGATGACCCATCTTGCCCCAATATCAGCACTCCACTAGGTCTCTCTATCAATGTGGCCTCATATTCCCACTCTTCCTGCACTGGTAGCACACCACCTGGATACAAGAAGATGCCTCTCGCCTACTTTGATCTCCTCATGAAAACTCCCTGTGGGGCTTCATACTCTCAGTATGAGGAATACTAAATCTGGATGCCAATCTGACCTGGCTCACAGCTCCAGGATCCATAAGACTGTGTTATGTGATTAGCGCCTGGTTGACAATAGATGATATTAAAGTCAACCTGAAGATTTTCACCTGCGATCAGATGTCATTCCTTAGACCATCCTCTAACTTCCGTGCAAGGAAAAAATCATCAAATCCTAGAATAGTCATCAAACACTACAGCTATGTGAAGTGAGAGGAATAATTTATAACAGAAAGAGTACCCTACTCCAGACTCATAAACTCTCGGGATTTATCGGCCCTTAAGGTCTCCAGATAGAAGTAATCATTGAAGATGCACCAAAACTCATCCCAATCCATGTTCTACTGGCGTCCTGCCTGTGAGATCACATCTCACCTCCTATTGGTAGAGTCTCAAAGAATGTAGGTAGTGAGACTCACCATCTTCTCTAGAGGTATCTCCAGATGCTCAAAAATCGTCAGCGTGGCTTCTAACCATGAATCTGCAGCCTGGGGTCCTCCAACCCCTAAGAAAGTAAGAGGATTATGCTACTGAAAAACCCGCGTCAATTATACCATCAAAGGGGTAGGAGGCAAATCTTCCGTAAAGGTTAACATCATCCTCATAAAGCCCTATCTGAACTGAGAATCAGCTTTGGGGTCAGGTATAACAGCTGGTGCCAAGACTGACACGATAAGAGGATCTGCTGGAAGTCCCTGATTAGCCATGTTCAGTATCTAATCATCACATGGGAACTGGCATACAACTGTAGGACTTCTTGGTGGCATGAATCTGCAAGTTCAAACACACAACTTAAATCAATATTTTCATGGACTGAAAACTAGAAGCGCAAGAAGGGAACAAGAGAGACAAAGCATTAAAGTTTCACAAAACATGCCTACACGGTGTGTACAATTCCTACACGGTGTGTTCCCTTAAGTCATTAACATTGGCATGTACTCCTGCCTAAACTGGTCGTGTAACACCACAAAGACACAACATGTTCTACTGACACACGACGTGTACTTTAATCCTCTTCCCCTCCCTGAGTTTTTCTACATGGTTAAGCCACACGACTCTCCTAAGACAAGAATACACGGCATGTTCAAGGTAGAAACAGTGTGTACTAGACAAGATTCACCTAGCCTGTGTTGTTAGTGACACGACCTGACACATGACTCACACTATACAGCGTGTTCATGTCAGACACGACATGTACATGAAAGGATAACACTGACCCGTGCTGTTAGTGATACGGCCGGGTACCTGGGTCAAACTACAGATCATGTTTAATACTGACACATCGTGTACAACTAAAGATTTATCCATCCGTGTTGTTAGTTACATGGGAGGACACAGGGTCAACACCACACGGCGTGTTCCCACACAGATTTACCTATCCCGTGTCTCTGCCCACATGGCCTATGACACAGTTAGAGAATACACAACATGTATATAAAGTACATGACATGTACTTAAGAAAAATAGTTTCTTCCTGAACAGAAGAACACATGGCATTTAGTCAAAACTACACGGCGTGTATCCGAGGTTTTTCCGGACAGTAAGCCTCAAAAACTACTCCTTAACCCAGAAAAACAATTAAACAAACATTGAAAGTGCTAAATTCTGATTCGTGAGGTCCCATACTCCCCATGATTCAAAGATCAACATCTTATACAAGTTATAACAAGGTAAACAAGTCAATGATCCACCAAATTATGGTCCATGAGGGCCCATAACACCTCAAGAACCAAAGTTTGTCATTAATTCAGACAAAACCTTACACAAATAGTACCCAATCAATTAGAATGTATTTTATCAAGGAATCAATCACAACAGCATGCATATTCTACACAACATCTATCCCGACAACATGCGTTTGCTAATGCACCCTATATGGCAGGAAAAGAATGCATGAACATGTGATTTCTAGAAAGTGCATATATGATGAACGAGATGTCATACCCTAATCTCATCATGTTGCGACATAAATAGAACCTTAATAACTTCAACAGTAATAGCACAAAACATGTGAATCACCGAATGGAGAAATAAAATCAACTGTAAAATAGAAAACAAAAAAATTGCAATAAACAAGGTAGATTGGCTTTTCCCTGGACACAGGTTAGCTACTCCTAGGAACAACTTATTACCAAGTACCTATTCCTTCCTATCCATGGATAAAGGCTCCAAACAGTAAGTCAGGAGAAAAGAAATCCTCCCTCTGATACCACTTTGTAACGTCCCGGTTCCGAAAGCCACCCAGAGGCACCCCGTACCCGATTGGTCACATGGCCTCAAGTGCATTTCGCCAAACACCAGAGGCTACTGACTAGCAGCGAGGACCTTGGGTGTGATAATGGGGAAACTATGCCTTCATTAGTAGAGTAACACAACAGAAGAGAAACAAATATAAAATAGTAGAAGTAGTAAATTTCCAATAGCAGTAAACAATGGAAGACTAAAATAATAAACAACTGGAGCACATACATATAAAATGATTCATGATACATATGTCTAAGAAAAGAGACAAACATCTCACAATACCGAATACAAACAGTACTAAACCAAAGTAGAAAAGTAACAGACAAATAGCTCCTCAACATCACAATCCTAAGCATGGTCCCATTCTCTCAAACTCCACAGAAAGATAAGTACCTGAAGTAGAAGGGCGCTTGCCCTTATCTATACCTGCAGAAATATAATCTAATTTGGCCCAGAAGCATGGCCCAAATAGGGTGTGAGACTAAATCCCAGTAGGCAAACACCTAAAGATCTATGCCTAATAATCAGTGAATATATGGAAGGTAAAAGTACAGAAAGAAGTAAACATGAAAGTACTCAGCAATAAACAATCTATAGTTCCAATATCAAGCAACAACCAAACACAAATAGGCAACCCTCTGGGAAGTACTCACAGCCATCCCCTCTGGTCCTACCTAACAAGTACCATCAACCCTCTGGGAAGTAAACTCAACCTAATCTTTCTGGTTTGTTCATACAAATTCATAATGATTCTCTGAGGAAGAACTCATAGTCAATTCCACTTATAGTCTAAGGTATTCAAGGAATCTCTAAGGAAGAACTCACAGTCAATTCCCTTTATAGCCTAAAGGTCAAGGACTCTCTGAGGACGCTCACTCAGTCAATTACCCTTATAGCCCATGTAGTTCAAATAATTCAAATACTCTCTGAGGAAGCTCACTCGGTCAATTCCCCTTATAGTTTTAAGCAGTCAAGGACTCTATGAGTAAGCACAATTGGTCAATCTCCATTATATCCCAAAGTGATTCGAAAACTCTCTAAGGAAGCTCACTCAGTCAATTCCCCTTATAGTATAAAGTGCTCAAAGACTCTCTGAGGAAGCTCACTCAGTCAACTCCCTTTATAGTCTATTACACGAGGCTCTCATGGCCCTATGCAGGTCAACGAGAATCGCAATGCAATATGGACAAAGTAAACCTACAGAACTACTTGGAAGACCTGTCTACACCATCTCAAGCATTTTAGAATACAAACTCTCTATCCTACAGCAACATGGATGGAAAATAGGAAAGGTGGAAAAAAGGCTAAGTAGGACCAAAAAGTCGTAAACAGATCATGCATGGGAAATACATCGAAGGCATAACAAACAATCCTATTCAATCCATTTAACCTCTACACAAGCATACAAGCATGGAAGGAAAAAAACAGTGGTAAAATAGTAAACATGTAATACCCCGTTGAAGGGTATTTGTCAAATTGCACATAATACTCAAATACTTTGAACGGAAAGGCACAAACCACCTACCTCGGTGTTTAGAGATCTCTATATGTGAATCTCAAGGCTTGAATCGCCTTAGAACGACAAAGATCTACCAAAACAGTCTAAAACGTTTCACCCATGATATTTCATGAGAGAGAAGAAACCATAAGATGGTGCTCTAGGAGAAGAGATAACTCATCGATGCGATTCCGATGTAACTAATGGTGTTCGATTCGGAGGATGGACGCACGCTCGAGGGTTCGTTGAAGATCCATGGCCGTACAGATCTCTCGGTCAAACGAGACCTAAAAGAAGAGCGTTATGGCGATTAGACGTGACCCCAGTGCATTTAATAAATAAAAATAAAGTACACAGAGTGTACTTTTGAAGTACACGGCATGTACTCACCTTTTCCGTACTCCGCTTTAGGTGGCTTCAAGGTCACCCCACATGGCCGTGTGCATGGCCGCTATATGGCCAGCACCCGAATACCTTTGGTAACCAAGTACATGGCGGGTACTCATAAATTACACAACGTGTACTTCTAAAATTTCAAGAAATTCATCTTTTTCTTAAAAATGACCAGAAAAAGAAAACACACCTGAAGAAGAAGATCTAGGTTCTTACAATTATGGACAAGGATGAGGTCAATATCATTTTCTTTCAGACATTTTATGAAAATAAAATATGTTTCATTTTAAAAGGAGTTCATTTTGTGGATAAAATGAAGACTAAGTATAATATTCCACTTGTAATATATGAGTTTTCTATGTAAGAGTTTGTAATAAATGTCTAAAACATTAAATCTAAAGTATTTTATGTAAAGTTACATGATTACATGTTCCAAAATATCTATAATATTTATTATTTAAGATTAGGTCCTTATAGAGTCTGTTCTAGGTGGTGATCTCTTATTGTGTTGGAAAAGAATTTTATTTGGAGTGGTTTTAGTATATAGAATCACTCATAGCATCATTTTTTATGTGGGAAAAAATATATAGGGAACTGTTCACTTGTGTTAAAAACTGACATTTATATCCTCATTTCTAGATCTATTTTATCCATGTTGTCCAATTTAAAAAACATCATCTTCAACCTCATGTGGAATCTAGATTCCACATCATCATCTTCTTATTCCATCATGTACAAACACCCCCTTACAGACCTACATGATTTGTAAGTGGTCTATCTCGATGAAGTATTACCATTTTCATCATCATTCAATGAAAAACCCAAAGTTGTCAAATTTCAAAACCATGAACCTCTACATAGGAGAACCCCTATGCTTTCTTTATTCTTAAATTACCCTTTCACTATTTTCCCCATAGTCTATAGCTGTGAATATCTTGAATTAATAATGATAACATTGTGGCATGATCCTATAAAACTAAAATCACTATTATTTTATCAAATTTTTTTTGGTCGTGTTACCAAGTTTGAGGTTTATTAATGAAGAATATCGATGAACTGATTAGAAAAAATTATACATACACACACACATATATATAAATATAAATATTATTGTATTATTCATTGACATGGACATGATTGTGAAAAATGATTTGGATTTCTATATCTTCTTCCTCATCATATTTTACAAGATTAAATTATGAGTAATATATATATATATATATATATATATATATTATCCATAAATAATAAAACATGTTCTCATTTTTCCCTACATTCCATAAGAAAATTCATAAACCTTGAACCATATATTTTTTTATTTTGTGGAATAATTATTTAATGAAATCCAAATACAGATCAAGAATATAATTTTCTATGTAGATTTCATTATAAGTGGTCTTTTGTTTTCAAATAATTATTTTTCTTGACAACCTCTTCCCTTGAATTATTTTACACAAATATGTAATAAAGGTTCTACTGTATAATGTCCACTATTATACACTTTAGAGAACCACACATGACCCAAACCATCTTTTATACTATTTCATTATAACCTTGGTTTCCAAGCACTAGAAGTAGGAGGTATCACTATGCTCATTTTTAATTTCTAGGTAAGTTATTTTTTTAACTAATTTAGGTTTTCATTTCTTAAAACCCCAATAAAAGGGAGTTTATTATTTTAAAAATCACATTTTAAAATAAATTTTTTATGTATAAATATTTGTATTCAAAGGTTTATCTTAGTATTGTAATAGAAATTATGATTTTAAAATTCCTATTCCATATTTATTTTAAAAAAAACTAATTATGGGTTAAATGTTTTATTTTTCAAATCCCTTTTTACGAATGTTTTTTTAATAATTTTATTTACATGGAGAATGTGGATTTTATTATTATGATTTTATGCATGAGATTTAATTTTAAACATATGGATTCTAATAATGTTATTAGATATTTCCATACTATATTATTATCATTAGCATTCCATAATATTTTTGAAAATATTTTTCCTATGTTTTATTCCATTTTTAAAGGAAATATTTTAAGTGGTAAATGTGAAATATGGGTTTATCCTAAACTTAAGGTTGTATTATTATAATTATATCTTCCTAAATTTTATTTGATATAAAATTATTTCCTCTTGAAATAAAATTAGGTTGTTTCCAAAATGATTTTTTAGTGGAAATGAAATGAGTAAAGATATCCGTACAAAAATAATTTTATGTAAAAATTGGCACTTGAGTGTTGAATTTGATAACGAGGAATGTGGTGATCCCACAACCATAGGGGTATATTGAACTAATTATGAAACTTCTATAATCATGATGGATTTATTTAGGATATGCAAGTATAATTTTTCTATAAAATGATATTATTTTCAAATAAAAGTTTTAAGATATTAAGGATATACCCATTCACATATTTTAATAGTTATTATATTTATAAATAAACTGTATTTTCAAAGAAATATTTATTTTAAATTTTATAAACTATATTTTATATTGTATTTTTTTTAAATACCATATTTTATAGTTTTTAAAAATTATTCTTTATATTAAATGTTTTTATATGACATAAAGGGAAATGGTTTCAATGGAATGTTTTCAAAATAGTATTTTACATTATCTAAAAAAGGATTGAATAAATAGTTTTAAAACCCCTTAATATGTAATTTTATTCCCAATATACAATTTAAAATTATTATCATATGTTAATTATAATTTTCAAAGGTGTTTGGTTTCATTTTTAGAAGCTAACTGGTTTAAAGATGGAATTTTGTTTACAAAACATTGTAAAACCATGATATATTTTAAGGATATTACTAATAATACAAAAAATACTCTAAAAAGATCCTAATTTATGTAATTTAATTTATATTTGTCAGATACGTTTTATTAAAAAATATACAAAACATGTTTTAAGCCCTAGATCTAGGACTACATGTCTCAATCGGTCACATGACATATTTTTTATTTTTTAAAAAAAAATTATAAATGTTGAAAATATCCTCCATTGGTACATTTATACTAACACCTCCATGAATGTGTTTATTTCCATTTCCCAAATAATCATGTTTTATTTTCTATAATCTAGCATACTTGTGGAAAACTACTTCCCTAGAATGATTGATCTCATTTTTTTTTATTTTTATCACCGCCATTCATGGATAGTCATGAGAATGGTTTTAGTGGATTAATTTGATATTTATTAAATTATTAATGTTTTTATGAAAAAATAAGGGAAATTATTAACAATATGAGAAATAAACAACTGTTGTAAATTAAAATGTATAGAATAACATTCTAAGAGAAAAACGATGTATTCATACTATTTAATAACATCTAAGTATTTGTATCATTATTATACTACATTAAAATTACTATATATCACACTAATTAATACTCAACATGGTCATTATTATTTTGATATAATTATTTGAAAACTATTTCACTTTATTGTTATCCATTAATTATGGAATGTTCTTATTCTAGGGTTTTAATCACCTACATTAAAAATAATATATATATATACACCATGAATGACTATAGGGATTTTATTTGTGATAATATAAGTTATAAATAATTAATAAAAGTCATATTACTTTTTTCTTGAAATGTATAATTAATATAAAATCATTAGTTTAGACACCAATGCCCATTTGTGCAAAATCAACAAAACATGCACATCGTTAATTTCATATTTATGGATAATAACTACAAACCTCATATATTTAAATTATAATAATAAAATTAATTATAAAAAAATTATTGTACCATGATTAATCTTGGAATTTTGAAATTTGGGAGAATAATATAGAACAACATCGTTATTGTGAAATTCGTTTAAAACGATTCAGATTTCTCACACCCGATATAAAAAGTAGAAAATAAATAACTTGTATAAATTCAAAGAAAAAATACAATTTTTTTTCATAAAATTTAAATTATTTATTATGACAGTAATTATTTTTATACCGAAGGTTAGAGTGCATTTAGACTAAGGAATAATAAAGATATGGGTTTGTGCTAACTCAATTTTCTTCCATTAACTTAAGAAATTACTTATTGAAACTCTTTTATTACATGACTAATTTATTCTTCCTAATGAATACTTGATATTATATCAAGTTAAGAAATTATGATAAGGAATATGAGATAAGGTTACATAAAAACCTTGATTGAACCGGGAGTGATTTAAGTTGAATATAATGAAAATTAAATAATTTAGAAGAGTAAAAAACTTTGGAGTTTAATTTTTCATGTATTCATCATAAAATAATTATATTATTTTGTTATTAAATAATAATTATCTCCATTTTGTTTTAGTAATGTATAGATCCAAAAGGAACCAGCTAAACTATGAATTCCATGGTCAATGTAGAGATTGTCCAAATTAGTAATCAAACAGGATAAGTAATGGAGTAAGAAATCTCGTGATTATGAATAACCAACTATCATCAATGTAAACAAAGTGGAATCTCCAAATACACTAAATAAGAGACATATGGAGTGATAAGGAAGTTCTAGTGAAACATATTATGAAATAATGAAGATTTGATTTCAAGTTTGTCAAGAATGTTAGAAGAAATAACTTAGGGATTTCTTAAAGTGAATTAGAATTCACTCTATATGTGAACATGACGGTCATCAAGATCATAGGTGAAAGTGAAAGAGAAAAGACAAAAAAAACTTATTCATTCAATTGTTATGATATTAGTAACTATATAAATCAATTCAATAATCAAATATAGAACTTGTAATATTGTCCCGACAAACCACCTAGAATGTGGGAATAAAGAAATGCCTATGCAATGACTATTATTGAAGAGGATATTGATTCTTCACTGTTTCTTTTCAAATTTAATTTATCATACATGTTTTAAAAAACTATCTCATTTTGAGTTATAAATAAAAAAACATAATGGTATGATTATTGTTAAATACTTTTAAATGTTTTTGGTATGTTACTTCTTACAGATCTAGTTTTTTCCCTTAATTTGATATGTGATTATGAATGGATTAGTTCTATATGAAAATGTATCATATAAATTTTCATGTAGGTAAATATCACTACATTTCATAACTAAACCCATGAACATCAATCAATTTTTTTTACTTTCAAGATCTTATATAAATTTTATTTACCATATAGTTCTTCATATGAAATCATAAACATCATAGTTCTAAAATCATATGTTTGATAACTCATTAGAAATTAATCCTTGGATCCTATCTATAATGTGGATACACTCAAATATCTTCCTTAATGAATATGAATTAAAAATTTTAGGATGAAATTTATTTAATTGGGGATAATGTAAGAAAAAAATATTAATGATTATATATTTTATTTCCCTTATAACCTAATGTGATCAATAAGTTCTCACAAATAAAATGGAGAACCAAAAAGAACCATATAATAATATATAACTGTTAAAATTTATTTGAATAATTGGTGGAATAAATAAATGTAATATAATTATGAAATTTATTTTTAAATTAAAATAAAGGTCCTCATTAAAGGTATATCATTAATAAATACAATTAGTGTTGCTAAATAACTAATAAGACGGATTTATACTTCAACATGTAACCTCTATAAAGATTGAATTTTTATGTGTTTTTAATAAACAAAATAATTTATGGATGTAATATATTATTTATATTAATTAAACATTATCACCAATTTTATTATTAATCAATAGGAATAATAATAAAAATAGTTAATATTTGTAGACAAAATTATTTTCCTATGTAAAAGTTTTAATTATATTTTTATGTTTTTATTTAAAAGCCAAATTAAGAGATTTTATAATTTTAATTTCATAAAATTATATTCATTTTTAGATTAAAATTTTTAATATTATCTTAATGTTATTTCTTATTTGTTTTAAATAGTTTTTAGGTGAATAGTGAAGAATGGTTCTTTTACCAAAACTATAAATTTTATGACTATCATTATATATGAAAGACCTATACATTTATAAAACTAAGAAATTTATAAGTGATTTATTTTAGGGGAAATAATTTACATTTTTTAAATCTATTATGAATTTATAAAGCCTATAGTAAACATTATAGGAATATAGGTATGATTTTTTAATAAAAGAAACTATTGCTCAGCTTTTCTTTTAATTAAATACTATAATGGTGAAATTAATTATTTTATATTATATAAATGACTTTAAATTTTATTTATGTTATAATAAACATATTTTAATCATTTATACAAAATTAATTTATAACTATATCACTTACATAAATTTTAAGCATACAAATACACTTTTTCTAAAAAAAGGTTTTCACACGTTACATGTGCTAACATTAAAATAGATTTTTTCATACACATATAAATTTTATCTGAAAAATTTTATTTCATATATAGAATAAATATTTAAAAATTATATAATAATGGTCTTTTTATTATTTTCATTAAAACTAAATTACCTAGGTAAAAGCTAGTTACAATAATAAAACCAAAAATTGTAAAAGTTGAAATTAGTAGAGTAAAGTACTTAAGAACATTATTATAAAATGTGTGATAATGAATAGTTGGGTGATTATATCAAATTAAACACTCAATTATTTCCCATTTTAGAGCCACTTGATAAATGAAAGATGTTTTATCTTTATATTTTATAAAATATTTAAAAAAATTCAATTTTCGTCACTTATATATGGGCCCTCTCACCACCCCTTATATACCACAAAAAATTAATTTTCATCTTTAGAAAAATATTTTATTCCATTATATATCATATTATTTTACCATATTATTCTTTTTTTCACAATATAATAGCATAATCCTTCATTTTACATAGAGTCCTCTAAGATAAATTTCAGGTCCTCAACGTGAGTACTAATTACTCATCATTTATTTTCTCTTCTATATAAATTTTGCAAATCTACTTTTTTCATTATTAATATATAATTAAATAAGTAGTTTTTATATAATTAATTTTATTATGATAAAGTTATTTCTATTAACTAGATTTACCTACTTCCATTAAGGAAGAAAAATATAACATTCATGCATATGTTCAGACCATTTCCTCCACAAAAGCATTGTGTGTCATTTTCCTTAACCAAATTACACAGATGGTCCTTTTAACACCCCAAGCTTCCACGGTACACTTCTCTTTGAATAATACAACAGCGTGTGTTGTACGCAAAATTAAGTTCTAACACACCACAACCAATCAAACTAGCTGTTATGAATAGTAATACCCACTTTTTGAAATTTTATAAATTATATCTTTCAAAATAGATTTCATTTTTGGATTTAGAATATAGAAATTAGATTAGGGTGATTTTTTTTTATTTTTCTGAAAACATTCAATTTTGATAAACAGATAAAAAACACTAAGTTATAGTTTAAATCTGATTTTTTATTTAAATAATTATTTATTTAATTTAATTTTATTTTAGGTCAATATAGATAAATAATACCTATATAAGTTAAGTGAAAATCATTGGAGTCAGTTTATACAAATTTTAGATATATAAAAAGTTTATTGAACTTTTCACTGTCTTTTACCCACCTCATAGTAGAATTTCCAAATTCACATAAAACATAATTTTACCGCTTCTATGAGAGGAATTTAAAAAATCTGAGAGACGCAATTGATATTATTAAGTAAAATGTGGTTCAATAAGATAAAAATAATTTTTGGTGAATAGTAACTTTTTATTTTTATTTTCCACGGTTAAAAGTAAATAGGGTAATGAAGGGTAAAATGATATTATTATTACCCTAACAAATGTCCTAATTATATTTTATAAGTATAATTCGACAAAAAAAACCTTAGGAATAAAACATGAACCTCTTTGGTCCACTTGGATTAGATTAGGACATTTATTATCATTTAATTCAAAGAAGAGTTAAAAGAGTAAAAATCAAAGTTTAATAAATAAATCATTTTTAATATGGGGTTAAACATAAGATAAATTAGACTATAAATAATAATTAGAAATATAAAAATATTTCCTATATAATTGTGTTTTATTTATATTTTTTAGACTTTAAATAGTTTAAATTATGTATGACAGAATGATTATGCGGTAATTACCTAATTAACCAAATATTAAAATAATTGTTATTATAAATATACAACTAAATGTAATTTGAAATTTTTGAGGAATTAAACTAATTTTATTGGTTCATATAACATTTTAAAATTGGCTAGATGAATTTTTTTTGAAGTAATAATGCTGTTAGAAATTTAGAAAAAACAAAATACTAAATAGTGTCTAAATTGACAAAAAAGAGTTTTTAAAAAAAATATATTATTAATTGATATTATATTCTTAAAAATATTTGGATCATACAAAAGACTTATATAATCATAGGTGTATCATTAATAAACCACTTGGGGGTATCTTAGAAGTATATAGTAAGTTTATTAACCATATAATATAAAAATACAAAGAGACATGGTAAATGTCAAACTATTTAACTAAGAGTTAAATCTAAAAGATAAGGTTAATATAGTGACCCAAACCTGTCTAAAACCTATTGGTTGAGTGGTTTTATACCCATACACACCTTATAATATAAATAATCCACTTTTGTGCCATTATAAATAGAAAATTATTTTATTCTAAAATAATATTTCTAGCTTTTCCTAAGGTGCCCCTCACCCCTCTTATAAAAGGGTAATTCCCCTTATCTCCAATTAACACCTTCAAAGTCATTTGTCTCAGCCAAAACTTACCCAAATACCCTATAAACGGTCCTTCCTTCATCTTATAGCCATTTCTTTAGTAAAAAATCTAACCTATGGGGCCCTTTTGATCAAATCAAAAGGAAGAACCTGAAGAAGAGGTAAATATTTCATCACCTCTTTCAAGTTCCTTTCTTCTTCCACTTACTCATTATTTGTTGTTTGCATTATAAAATAATAAATCCAGTATCTTCTATCTACTATGATGTTATTATAAACAAGGTAGAACCATATTCATTATTCTATCCATCCTTTGAATGGCATGTCACCATACATGTGTACGTACGGCTTACCATCTCCATGTCATGGTTAATTGTTATTCAATAAATTATTATTTGGATCGGTATAATAATGATGTTTAATTGATGTAAATAATAAATATAACATTATAATTATTCTGTATATATGATATACTATCCAATTATATATTATTTTAATATCAAAATAATGAAATTGTCGCTCGTGCGTACGTACAGATTACTGTCTCCACGAACACGATGAGATTCATTCCCCATCATATCCATTCAAGAATAATTTTCATTTGATGATTAAAAATAATGTTTAAGAACTTAATATAATTCTGGATATGAATTAGATACATCCCATCCATAAAAATATGACCCACATAACAAATAATATAAAGTAAAACGAATCCTTTAACACCCGAAACGGCGATAATACTAAGATATTATTAACAAAGAAATGTGAA
Source organism: Viscum album (assembly GCA_963277665.1). Lineage (NCBI taxonomy): Eukaryota > Viridiplantae > Streptophyta > Magnoliopsida > Santalales > Viscaceae > Viscum > Viscum album. The sequence goes on along the minus strand of CAUJRU010000103.1, from coordinate 1,550,373 downwards.
AAGATCATATATGATGTCATATTAATGTATATAATTCTTGTAAAATTTAATAAAAATTATTTCACCATTATACAGGAGGTTAACCTATCCTCGACCAAGGAAAAGTACAAGGTACGAGTTAATTCTACAATCTCTTCATTATCCGAAGTTGTTTAAATGTAATTATCTACTGGGAACTCTTTATCATCCACATCCATGTTTCTTAAAAATGTATTTCAAAACAATCTTACTATTTTATATACTATGGGTTAATGTAATTTATACCCTTTCATGACTTTTATAAGATGTTTATAATGGAATATTTCCTTTGTTTTCCAAACAAGGTACTTTTTGACCTTTTCGACAAATTTAAGATAATAATGTTTGTTTTAACTTATACAACGGGTTGCGGCTATTTTCCACCATTATAACATCTTCGGAGCATCCATTACAAGATTATAAGAATATTTTCAAATATAAATGTTTTCTTTTATAATTACTTGACTTTTAAATGATTTCAAAATAGAAAGATATATTTCTCTAAAAAGGTTTTGATTTCATCTATGTCAACATCCTTTGATGGATTTAAAGTTTGAAGTTGATTTATTATGATTCAAAACTTCCATATTGTATTGAAGGTTTGTGATATGTTGGAATGTGGATGTGTTTTTTCATACCATTAATTCTTTACGGATAATGTATTGACATTTCATATTCCCGTTTAAATCTGAATGTTTATGTTATGTTTAAACCTTTTCATATGAGGAATGCATTGGACATAGTAACTGACGGGTGGAGCCGGCTATAGCTCCTTGATGCATCAGTAGGTCGCATGAGACAAACTAGTGTTTTGGCACAAGGCCTTGAAAAAATCTTATTTGTAGTCTTAGAACAAGAACTTGACTATGTGGTTATGAAAGTCTGGCATTATGCATTCTATTATTATGAAAGTGGATATTGATATTGCATGTGAATATTCGACCAATAGAATATCCATGTGAGTAAGTAAATGAAATTTTGTGAGTTTTCCAAGAAATAAATCATTTTCTGGATGCAAGTAGGTAGAGGCGGCTCTGGTACAGATGTACCTAGGGGTGAAATTCAAAAACACCTTTTGAGCTATAATTGAATGGGAACTGGTGCACGACAATGAGACTTGCTGCACTCTTGGTTACGACACTCCCGGGGGATATTCTTAGGATAAATCTCATTTTATTTAAAAACTATTATGAAGGGTTTAAGAGTATATAATTACTCAAAAAAAACATTTTTATGATTATGGATTATATCCATAAATTGTTCAGTTTATGTGAAGTGTTTTACAAGTTTGGAATTATGTATTGCGATTTATAAACTAATCTAGTGTTTGAAATTGTTTAGAAATAGAGCCTAGTGGAAGGAATAAAAAACATATCAATGCACGCAATCCATATATTGATTTCCCTCCTGCTCAAGATAATTATAGTGGAGCAGGTGATACAACTGGTGTGGATTAGCTTATCACCATACTAGGACAACTCACTCAGGTTATGAATAATAACCTTACCCGTATGGAGCACCCTGATCCACAACATGGAGGATCAATGTTAGAATGCTTCATGAGGAAACAACCACCAAAATTAAATGGGAGTACAAAACCAATAGTAGATGAGCAATGGATAAATTTCTTAGTGAAAATATTCCATGCCTTGGGGAGTAGTGAAAGGGAGAAAGTTGTCATGGTAGTTTACCGCCTCACTGGAGATGCTGATCAATGGTGGTCATTGATTCAAAACACAAAGGAAGATGATGAAGTATCAAATATGGAATGGAGTGAGTTTAAATATCTTTTATTAGAAAAATACTAACCTCATTACCATCAAGAAGATATGGAAAGACAATTTCTAAGTCTGAGGAAAAAGGAGGTTGAGAATGTCGCAAAGTATGAGGATAAATTTACAAGGTTATTGAGGAATGCTACAGATTATATATGTAACCCAAGAAGATATATTGATCGTTTATTTGATGGGTTAAAACCATTTCTCCATCAAGAATTAGTCTCACAATCCTTCTCGTCGTATAAATATATTGTCTCATGTGCTATCAAGATATAAAAAGAATTCTCTAAGTATTCTGACTATAAAGAAAAGAAATAGAAAAAGATATCTGCTGAACACTATGGAAATGGAAATAAAGGGATGAAGGGAAAAGTTTTATATCCATCATATAGTAAATGTGGGAAGAAACACCTCGGTACTTTCCTGAAGGTAATGGGAGTCTATTGCAAGTGTGGTGAAAAAGGCCACCAAGATCATGATTGCAAGGGGTAGAAAGAGTATGTCGATGTTGAATGCTACAATTGTAGAGAAATGGGGATTATGCGAATGAATTTCCTAATCGTAAGGGGAACATACCTCAGAAAAGGCCAAGGGATCAAGGCCATCCTTATGCTATCAATACTACTAAGGTTGAAGCTCTGAAAGACGTAGTGGAAGGTAATTTAATGGTTTCCTCAAGATTAGAAAATGATTTATTTGATTCTGGATCATTACATTCTTCCATATCTTCCCAGTTTGATAAGAAAATTAGATATTTCCAATTTAATTTAACAAGGGAGTTGTCAGTAGAAAATCCTAAGGGAAGTATCATTGTAACAATGTTTTGTGAGTCAGTCCCCATTAGGGCATATAAATGTTCTTTATCTACTGATCTCATTGTCATACCCATGATTTAATTTGATATAATACTCGGTATAGATTGGATTTCAAACCATGATGCAAAAATTTATTGTAGGAAGAAGGAGGTAACTATTTTTGATGATGATAACAAAGAACACCTTGTCTTTAGAGCACAATTGTCACCACCTAATTCTTATCTTGATCCACCCTCAGTAGCTGAACATAATTCAATTATTGTGGAGGAAGAGAATGAAATAACTATGGTTGAGGAAAAGAATGTTCAAATAGAGGATGTACATATTGTGAAAGAATATTTTGATGTGTTTCCAGAAGATTTACTTGGACATCCTCCAGAATGAGAAATTGAGTTTTCCATTGATTTAATTCTGGGATCTAGGCCCATATCGAAGACCCCTTATAGAAATACCACTGTGGAATTAGTGGAACTAAAGAAATAACTAGAAGAATTGAGTAACAAGGGATTTATTCTCCCTAGTGTATCTCTATGGGGATCCCCTGTCCATTTTGTTAAGAAGAAAGACGGATCTATGAGGTTGTGCGTTGACTACAGGGAGATCAATGCTATACCAACAAAGAACAAGTATCCACTAACTTGCATGGATGATTTATTTGACCAAATTTATGGAGCTCAATACTTTTCAAAGATTGAACTTTGATCTAGATATCATCAGTTGTGTGTGAAAAAGGAAGACATTCTGAATACAGCATTTCGAGCCAGTTATGACCTTACAAGTTTACAGTAATGCCTTTTGGATTGACTAATTCACCCTCTACCTTCATGGATATAATGAATAGATTTTTCTCGGAATATTCTGATGACTTTGTAGTGGTATTTATTGATGATATCTTGGTATACTCAAAAAGCTATGAAGATCATGAAAATCACTTGTGCATTATCCTGAAGACTCTTAGAAGACATGAATTATATGGGATGTTTAGAAAGTGTGAATTCTGGATTCAAGAGATATATTTTCTCAGCCATATTTTCTCTAAGGATGGAATCTATTTTGATCCTTCTATGACCAAGGAAATCCAAGAATGTCCAGAAACAATGAGTATAACTAAGGTATGCAGTTTTATTGGTTTAATAGGTTATTATCGACATTTCTTCCAGAATTGTTCCTAGTTGGCTAACCCATAAACAAATCTCACTTAAAAAGGGGTTAAATTTATTGAACAAAATTGTGTGAAGAATATTTTGAATAATTTAAGAGAATATTATTCAATGCTCTTATCTTGACTCTACCATCGGGGAATGATGAGTTTGTTATTTATAGTGATGCATTGAAGAAATGACTTGGTTGTGTCCTTGTGCATAATGATAGAGTTATTTCCTATGCATCACGACAACTGAAAACTCATGAGCAAAACTCTCCTACTCATGATCTTGAGTTATCAACAATAATATTTGCTTTTAATATTTGGAGACATTATCTCTACGGTGGAAAATGTTAGATTTATACTGATCACAAGAGTTTGAAGTATATTTTCTTACAAAAAGAACACAATATGAAGAAAGGGAGATGGATTGAACTACACTAGGATTATGATTTCATGATACACTACCACTCAGGGAAGGAAAATAAGTTGGGATATTCTTTGATCAGAAAATATCATAGAGTTTTGAAGAATATGAGAGTTGAAAATGATCCTATATACAAGGATCTAGTAACGATTGATATGGGAATAACCACAGAAGGTGAAAAATAAATGCTTTTTCAAATGGTGGCCAAACCATCTCTACTAGAAAGGATAAAAATTTCTCAGGATGATGATGAGGAGTTTCAAAAGAAGATTAAAGTTGTGAATAATGGGAGATTTAATGACTTCATATATGAAGATATAATTTTGAAATTTGGGGAGAGACTTTGTGTTCCCAATATACCTGATCTAAAAAGATAATTGTTGGATGATGTTCATAGCTCTAGTTTCTCTATACACCATGGGAGCACCAAAATGTATAGATATTTGAAGGAACATTTATGGTGGGACAACATGAAGAGGGAGATTGGTGATTTTGTGTGAAGTATGGTTTTCCAACAAGTTAAAGCTGGAAGGAAACAGCCTGGAGGAATCTTGCAACCTCTTCCCATACATGAGTGGAAATGAGATAATATTACGATGGAATTTATCATGGGACTACCAAAGACTCCTAGAAGGAACAATGCAATATGGGTCATTGTTGATCATCTTAACAAGTCATCAAATTTTCTTTCTATAAGAGAAGATTTACCACTTGAATGTTTAGAAAGATTATATGTTAATGAAGTTGTAAGACTTCATGGAGTTCCACTATCAATTATTTATGATCGTGATCACCATTTTACATCAAGATTCTAGAAAAGTCTCTAGAAATCCCTGGATACTGAACTTCATTTGAGCACTACCTACCACCCCCAAACTGATGGAAAATCAGAACAAACTATTCAAACCATAAAAGACATGTTAAGATCATGCTCACTTGACTTTCAAGGTATGTGGGAAAAATATTTACCTCTGTTAGAATTTTTCTATAACAATAGCTTCCATTAAAGTATTCAGATGGAACCATATGAAGCGTTACATAGAAAGAGATGTTGCACACCAACCTATTGGGATGATGTTGGTGAAAGAAAACTAGTAGGCCCAGAACTGGTGGAGGAAACGATAGAAAAGGTGAATGTAATCTAAAACCACATCAAAGCAGCTCAAAGTAGACAGAAGATCTATGTCGATAACCGAAGGAATAAATTTTAATTTTAGGTAGGAGATCATGTTTTCTTGAAGGTATCTCCATCGAAGGGTGTTATACATTTTGGTAAGAAGGGAAAATTGAGTCCCAGGTACATCAGACCTTTCGATATTCTAGATCAAATTGGGACTGTAGCTTACCATTTGGAAATGCCGCCGAGTCTATCCAAAGTTCATGATATATTCCACATATCAGTATTGAGAAAATACATTCCTTAACCAACGCATGTACTCCCCTATGAGGAATTCGAACTAGAACTTGATCTGTCTTATTGTAAAGATCCTGTCAAGGTCTTGATACAAGAGAACAATTGTTGAGAAACCGGACGACTCGTCTAGTAAAAGTTCTATGGAGAAACCATAATATGGAAGAGGAAAAGTGGGAAATCAAGGAACTTATGATGAAGAACCACCCAAGTCTTTTTAAGTAGTAATACCCTAGAAATTTTGGGAACGAAATTATTTTAAGGAGGGTAGAATGTAACACCCCATGCTTCCATGGTACGCTTCTCTTTGAATAATAAAATAACATGTGTTGTACGAAAATTTAAGTTCTAACACACCGCAACAAATAAAACTAGACTTTATGAATATTAATACCCACATTTTGAAATTTTATAAATTTTATCTCTCAAAATGGATTTCATTTTTGGATTCATAATATCGAAATTAGCATATGGTGAATTTTTGTTATTTTTCTGAAAAATTTCAATTTTTGATGAATTATGACAAAAAATTGATTTATAGATTAAAATAGAATTTTTATTTAAATTTATTTTACATCAAAATAGATAAATAATACCTATATAAGTTCAATGTAATTCATTAGATTCAGTTTATAATAATTTTAGACATATAAAAATTTTATTGAACTTTTCACCGTCTTTTACCCACCTCCTAGGAGAATTTTCAAATTCACATAAAACATAATTTTACCACTTCTGTGGTTGGAATCTCAAAAAACCGAGAGACACGGCTTATATCAGTAAGTAAAATGTGGTTCAATAAGATGAAAATATTTTTTGGTGAATCGTAACTTTTTACCTTTATTTTCCACGGTTTAAAGTAAATAGGGTAATTAAGGGTAAAAATGATATTATTATTACCCTAACATATGTCCTAATTATATTGGATAAGTATAATTCGACCTAAAAAAACCTTAGGAATATAATATGAACCTCTATGGTCCAATTTAATTTGATTAGTTTATTTATTATTATTTAATTCGTAGAAGAGTTAAAAGAGTTAAAATCAAAGTTTAATAAATAAAACATTTTTAATATAGAGTTAAACATAAGATAAATTCGACTATAAATATTAATTATAAATATAAAAGTATTTCCTACATAATTGTATTTTATTCATATTTTTTATACATTAAATAATTTAATTTTTTATGACACGATGATGATGCATTAATTACCTAATTAATGAAATATTAAAATAATGGATTTTATAAATATTCCAATAAATGTAATTTGAAATTTTTTATGAATTCCACTAATTTTATAGGTTAATATGACATATTAGGGTTGGGTATATGAGTTTTTCTCAAAGTAATAATGCTGTTATGAATTTTGAAAAAACAAAATACCAAATAGTGTCAAAATTGATATAAAAGAGTTTTTAAAACAAATATTATATTATTAATTGATATTATATTCATAAAATTATAAGGATAGGCCAAAAGACTTATATAATGATAGGTGTATCATTAATGAAACACTTGGGGTTCTTTTGGATGTATAAAATATGTTTATTAACCGTATAATATAAAAATATAAAGAGACAAGCTAAATGTCAAACTATTTAACTAAGAGTTAAATCTAAAAAATAAGGTTAATATAGTGACGCAAACAAGTATAAAACCTATTGTTTGAGTGGTTTCTGTCCCATACCCACCTTATACTTTAAATAATCCAATTTGGAGCCATTAGAAACTGAAAATAATTTTATTATAAAATAATATTTCTAGCTTTTCCTAAGGTGCCCCTCACCCCTCTTATAAAAGGGCTCTTCCCCTTCTCTCAAATTCACACCTTCAAAGCCATTTTGACTAGACCAAAACCTACCCAAATACCCTCTAAAATGTTCTCCCTTCATCCTATAGGAATTTATTTAGTCATAAAGCTAACCTAAGGATCTCTTTTGACCAAATCAAAAGGAAAACCCAAAGAAGAGGTAAATATTTAGTAACCTCTTTCAAGTTCCTTTCTTCTTCCACTTCATATTTCTTTGTTGTTTCCATTATAAAATAATTAATCTAGTTTATTCTATATACTATGATGTTATTATATATATGGTATAACCGTATTCATTATTATATCCATCCTTTGAATGACATGTCACCGTACGTGCGTACGTACGGATTACCGTCTCCACGTCGTGGTGTAATTGTTATTCAATACATTATTATTTGGATGAGTATAATAATGATGTGTAATTAATGTAAATAATAAATATAATTTGATAATTATTCTTTATATTTGATATACCATCCAGTTATATATTATTTTAATATCAAAAAAAATGAAATTGTCGCTTGTGCATACGTACGGCTTACCGTCTCCACGAACACGATGAGATTCATTCTCCATCATATCCATTCAAGACTAATTTTCATTTAATGATTAAAATTAATTTTTAAAGACTTAATATCATTCTGGATATGAACATAATACATCCCATCCATAACAATATGGCTCACATAATAAATAATATAAAGTAAAATGAATCCGTTAACAACTGAAACAACGATCATACTAAGATATTATTAACAAAGCAATGTTAAAAGATCATATATGATATCATATTAATGTATATGATTCTTTTACAATTTAATAACAATTATTTCAGCATTATAAAGGATTTTTACCTACCCTCGACCAAGGAAATGTACAATCTAAGGATTAATTCTTCAATCTCTTGATTATCTAAAGTTGTTTATACATAATTATCTACTGGAACCTCTTCATCATCCACATCCATGTTTCTTAAAAATGTATTTCCAAAAATTATTACTATTTTATAGACTATGGGTTAAAGTAATTTATACCCTTGTTTTAGTTTTATAATATGTTTATAATGGAATCCTTCCATCGTTTTCCAAATAATGTACTTTTTGACCTTTTCGGCAAATTTAATATAAGAATGTTTTTTATAACTTATACGGTAGGTGCGGCTATTTTCCGCCATTATAACATCATCAAAGCTTCCCTTAAAAGCTTATAAGAATATTTACAAATATAAATGTTTTCCTTTAAAATTACGTGACTTTTAAATGATTTCAAAATAGAAAGAGATATTTCTCTAAAAAGGTTTTGATTTTATTTATGTCAACATCCTTTGATGGATTTTAAGTTTGTTTGAAGTTGATTTATTATGATACAAAACTTCCATATTGTACTGAAGGTTTTCTGATATGTTTGATTTTGGATGTGTTATTTCATACCATTCATGGTTAATGGATAAAGTATTGACATTTTGTATGCCAGTTTTAATACGAATGTTTATGTTATGTTTAAACCATTTCATATGAGTAATGCATTGGACTTAGTAAGTGACGGGTGGAGCCTGCTATAGCTCCTCGATGTATCGTTAGGTCCCCTGAGAAAAACTAGTGTCTTGGCATAAGTCATTGACAAAATCTTATTTGTAGTCTTGGCACAAGGCCTTGATTATGTGGTTATGAAAGTCTGGAATTATGCATTCCATCATTATGAAAGTGGCTATTGATATTGAATGTGATTGTTTGACTGGTAGAATATCCATGTGAGTAAGTAAATGGAATTATTTTGATTTATATTTTACATATTATGATGAAGTTTATTTTGAAAATTCTTGTGTTATAGTTTTATATATTTCCTTAAATGTTTTTTCTTATTTATAAAATTTTCCTCTATATTGTTATCCTTACCAAGTATCTGAGCTCACAAATTTCTATGTTTTATTTTTCCCAGGATGAGAAGAAGTATATTGTGACTGACCTACAGGGATAGTCTATGGGATCTCAGTGTTGTCTATGGAAACAATGTGGTTGCATTTTTCCATTTTATGATGTAATGTAAACCTTATGATTGTATCAAGTACTTCCACGACCACTAAAAAATCAGTTTTTTGAGACTTGATATTTTGTGATCATGCCAATGATACGTAATAATTCACCGACTCTAGGCTTCTGGGGTCAAGGTGTTACAATCATAATGGTAAATTTAATAGATATTTATAATATATAAAATATATTTTCTATCCTTAAATGAAAAAAATTTAATGATCCAACCAAGGTTTCCATGACAAGACACATGATATGGTTCTCTATAAGGTGGAGATCAACAAAATAACAAAAATTTGTCTCACGAGTAACTAAAAGAATACAAAAAATTGAGTAAAACATTGAAGTAATGTATAAATCCATGATACATTTAAGGAAAGGTAAAATTTATTAACTTGAAAGAACAAATAAACCTGAACAAAACCAAGTATCTATGTGATTAACCATTACCACCATCTCAACCCCTTCTAAAGTGACAACATCTAAGAGAATAATACACACTACAAGTTACCCTTCACTTCACTTGTGTCCATAAAAACTAGACATGAATAAGAAAAAATTCATATAAAGGTGTGATAAAAATTACCAATAGGATATCACCATGAATATATGAAATGTTTATCATTATTAAACTTTTAGTTCTATATTTAAAACAGAAAAAGTTTATTATGAAATTTAAATTGTAAAACATTTTGTAAATATTCCTTTCATTTAATTTGAAAATATTCATATTCACATAAATTTGGAATATGAAAATTTGATGAATGGTGGTATAAAGAAATTTAAAGAAGTATCCAAAGAATTACCATAAATTTAACATGTGATAAAAATACATGATACAATTCCATCATTTATAAATTAAAAAACAAGTGGTATATAGCTTATAGGAATACTTACATGGATATATAACTAGATAATATTCTGGACATACCGTCCTATTGATATTTAGTCCTACCAAATTCTATCAACTTCAAAAGAAAACCCTCAATTTGTGTCACACACACTAAGGTTTCATATTTCCATAATCTGATGTACCAAGGGTTCTCAATGTGCTATGTTTTACAAAACAAAAAATAAACCATGATCAAAATTTTGAAAACTTTTCCAATAAAATGATTCTCCAATACCATTTTTAAAAATACATTTTATAGTCAAAATATTCGTTTAAAAATTTCATTATACAGATAATGTGCATTTTTTTAAAAAAAAATCCACAATTCAAACCCTCTTTTCATTTCATCCAATATTAATTAAAAAAATGATATTTTATATCAAATCAATCTATTTCACCAACCAAAACAAAGTAGTTTATAAAAAAAATCTTGTAATTCATGGGTTAGAACAATTGTATAGAGATACACATGTTTCCAATGGAAGAAAAATAGTCTATCTAAATAATGGGAATTAAAAATTAGTAGATCTAGTCCTCATAAGTATAGAACCATAAGAAAAATCATGAATTTTCCCTTGAAATAGTCTAATTTCAAAAACCATACCCCAATCAGGTTCAAAAGATACAAGGGGAATAGAGATGAAGAGATATTGAAAGAGGAGAATATATTTGATAAGAAAAGAACTTGACTTGAAGAGATGCACCCAAATCATCCAATGACATTGAATTAATAAAGGAGAGATTACTTTATAGAATTATGGAGGGTTTAGTTTGATCTTAAGAGAGTATACGATGTTTTTAAAAATTTAAAAAAAATAAAGGGTAGTAAGGTAATTTTCGGGAGAATAGATAGGCTAAATAGTTTAAAAAACCATTCACAAACCATGCACTGACCTCTCTCCTTTTAAAAAATAGGTTAAATGTTTCCAAGGTAGAGATTTATGGTTTGAAAAACCATAATAAAGTCGCGAGACATCCCCTATATCAAACCAAAAAACACCCACATGGTTTCCCTGAAGACTCACATAGTTTAACAAACCATGCACGAACTATGAAAAACACAACTAGAACACACAGTTCCATATCATACAATTAACTTATGATTACTATTAACTATTCTCTAAAACTATGAACTAGAATGTTTCAACCTGAAACTCTATATTTTTAACCCCTAACTCCAAGAAACCTCTAGAATAACTCAAGTGATTAAAAATGATCAAGCGAAATCATTAATGTTAAATAAAGGGAATCCCAATTATACCTACCATAAAATATTTCTTCCACAAGAAATTGATCATGATTATATACTTGAAAAAAGATACTTCCATTATTTCATCTTCAACAATTCCCTCTCCCACGTCTCATAGCAATCATGTCCACACTTACAATGTACACAAACCAGAGGAATTGATTTACCATGTATGAACTTATCTTGGAGATCCCTAATATGAACCATATATTAAATTATTTTTGTTTCTATATCAATATCATTATATTTACATTCAATCCCATGCAAAGTGTTCATTTGATACCTCCTTAGCTGGGAAACATAGAACACATCGTGTATCAACATCAAATGAGATTGAAATTCCACCATATGAGCTACCATTCTAATATATTCAGTGATCTTAAAATTTCAATGTAACACCATGAGATTTTATGAGATTTTTGAATAAATGTAATTGAACTAATGGATTGTGTTACATGAAACACCATGTTTTAATAAATCCTGATAAACTATTTATATTACAATTTAAAATTAACCATTAAAACATTTCCATTAAATTTATTAGTAAGAATATAAATAACCAAAAATGTAAAATTATTTATAAATGTTTTATATTAATTAAATATATTTATAATTATTTAATTAATTTTTAATAATGTCTTTGTATTCTTTGAAAATAATTTTGTATAAAAAAATGGTTTTAATTGATTTTTGTGAAAAAAAATAAAATCAATTATTTAACATTATATAAAATTAATTTTACAAAACTTTTATCATTTTTGGAATCCAAATGTCATATTTATATTAGGATTAATTTCTATGAAGTTTCAAGAAATTTTAATTTTTCTATAAATATTGAAAATACTAATTTTTATTAGAAACTTTATTTTTGTTTCATGAATTTAAAACAATAAATCATATTTAAAAATGTTTTAAAATTTGAATTAGTTTAATATAATAATTATTAATTCAATTCATAAAATTTAAATCAATTTCATATTGAATTTTGAAATAAAAAATTACTATAGTTATGAAAATTTTCTCTTTGGGAAAATATTTTTCATCGTGTCTGTATGTTTAATTTTAAATTATATTATTCCAAATATGTTAATTTAATTTTAAAAAATGGACTCGATATTTTATGAATCATAATTATTAATAATATATATTATGTTCAACTTATATTTTGGATAATATAAATAGAAAAATAGAAAATAATAATTTATTCAGTTAAGGTTAAAATGGGTTTACCGGGGGATAAACAAAAAATATATTGGTTAAAATGTGTTAAAAACATGTCCAATTTCTATTTTATGTCCACATATATAACAATATTAAATTAGTATCTATTTTTATGTTATTTTTTGAAATCCTTCCATGAATGTGTCCAATGTATAAATTTATGTACAAAAAGATAAAATGTCACCCACTTTTATTTAAATTTTAATGATGTGTTTACATAGAAAAAAAGAAATATATTTATGAATGTTGATATAATTTTTTTTATCATCATGAGATTAATTTCATTATTGTAACTTATTTATAATTTTTACTAATAATAAAATTTGATTAAATTTATATGCAACGCCAATGCATTAATTATTAATTTAATAGAAAACAAATTATACTAAAACATTAAATATAATATAAATTGAAAGAATCATTGAATTATATGAATATTTTAGATAAATATTAAAATATATACTAGTGTGAAAATAATATATTAAAATTTTACCGTTTTATTGATGTTTTTAAAGTCAACTAAAATGAATAGTGTCAAAATTAAAATTAATGATATTTTATAATAAATATATTTTTAAATGATTTAAAATTATAAAAAATCCAATAGTCTTTGAAGATATTTAAATATTCATAAAAATATGAACCATATTTCATTCATGGACCATTATTACTTTTATAATAATTTTATTGACTCCTAAATTGTAAAAACATTGCTTACACTATAAAGGGTAAAATGGGGTTTGACTTGTTTTATGTGGTTGTGTTAAAATTAATTTTCCAAACATATAATATGATAATTTTATAAATTAGATTTCATATTTATAACCAATGAGTACAAATTATCTGATAATTATAATTTTATTTCTAGTCTTAATTGATAAATTACTTAGATTAAAGGCCAGTTAATGCAGTGAAAACTAAAATTGAAAAAGTAAGGAAACATATATGTTAAGGAATAACATGTTTAAAACATGTATTGGTTTTGTATTGGAGGTGTGTATCGACCATATAATCCATATAATACATTATTTATCAATTGTTTATGGAAATGGGGTGTGTGTGACTTCCCAATATTGAATAGTTTAGGGTATTTAAAAAAATGCCATCCCTCCCCCATTATAAAGGCCAACTCCTACCCTCAATTTTTACACCTCATAATCTATTTTTCTTCACTAAAATATGAAAAAATATATCCCCAAAATTTTATTACATGTTCTCGATCTACTTTTCTTCCAAAAAGGTCAACCCTAGGGTCATTAATAAGATACTCAAATGAATGTTTTATAAGTGATGATAAATGTGTTCACTAAATGATTTATTTTTAGTTATTATCTTACCAAATTTATTTATTTTCTATTTATTACAATATAATAAATGTAGTATATAACATATAATGATATGTTATTATATTTATTTCATAACCTATATCCATATACTCTTCCATAAAATAGAAATAGAAACTATCGATCGTGTGCACGGTGGACTACCGTCTTGCGAACCAACGCAATTCATTTTCAATCACCAACTATCACAGATGAATATAAGGATAGATTTAGAATATTTTTATGATATTTATGAAAAAATTATACGTTTAGAATTATAATATCACATATAAATTATTTTGTTATTTAATAGAATATGATAATGTTGCATGTGTGTACGTCCTAGATCCCTCTCATGAAGTGACATGATTCATTATTTACTTAAAATTTACATATAAAGTAATAAGGATATGTTTGATAAAAATATGAGATATATTTACCTAAAAATTATTTTTAATGGTAATATACTATTTACCTTTCCTTCATTTCATCCTTCGGAGAAATGGAAATAACATTAATACTTATGTACGATATACCCTCTCCATGAACTGTGTATTTCTTTTTCAATATATAACTTTTATGGATTACAATAAATACATATAAACTGAATAAATATTATATTTATACTAAGGTTAAAATTTTAGTGATTATGGGAATATGATAAATGTAAAAGGATAGAATATACCTAATCAAAACATACATGAAAAACAATCCCATTATTACCTGAAACATGATTTTAAAATGGAATTTTCAATAAAAGTGTAATAAAATTCCATAAGTAAATAATATATTGTATTAAATATATAATTATGGTTCTTTAATGGATATATAATAAACATTTATTTATTATGTATGAGTTTTAAACATGTATAAAGGAAGTTGAGACTTATGGTAAGTGAACTTCATCCCAAATTGGATTCTTTTGGAAATATATTGGGTTACAAACATATATTATTTTATATGGTTCATATAAATCCAATTTGACATGTAATATCTTGAATTTATTTATTATAATGATTTTAAATGTATCATTTAATGTTATTATTCCATGGGGATTATGATTTAAAAGTTACCGAAGTGATAAAAGTTTAATGTTAAAATCTCAATGTTAATCTGGATTTTTTATGATTATGCATACCATAATGAACCATTATGACCTCTATCTCAAGAAAAAAATTTATTTTGTTATCATTTAGTCATTTAATAAAAATAAATGTTTTCATTTAATTTTTATCTCTTTATTTAGTCAAGAGACCAAATGAATTTTTATAATGAAAAATGAATTTATTTCTGCCTTCGGTTGAAAACCCTTTTTCATCGATGTGTATGTTTTCTAAAAAAGATTCAAAAATGTTATAATATTATAAAATTATTTTATAAAGTTATTTTTATCCCTATATTACTTTTCAAAAAATATTTTTAATGGAATATTCTTTTCATTTTCTGAGCGTGGAATTTTGTTATTTCTTACTGAAGTGTCAAATAAATGTTTTCTTATAACATGTTTGAATAAAAATATTTTTACATCATCTTGAGAATTATTTTTATTCAATATTAATTTATATTTTTTATATTTTTTTCCATGAAAAGGATTTCTGAAAATATATTTTGAATTTATAAAATTAAAAAGGTGATTTTCAATGAATGTAAATTTACCTCATGAAATGTACCTGATGATTTTATTTTCAAAATAAATTTCTATCTAAGATATAATACTTTGATGTTACTTACACGTTTCTGTGCATATGATTTAATTATACAATCATTATTATTTCTCTAGGTTTTTTAAGATTATGATTAAAATATTTTTATAAAACCCATTTCTTTTAATGGGTTTTGACATGTTAAATTTGTTATAAAGCCCATTTATTTTTAAGGGTTTAGAAATGATAAATGTTTTATAAATACAATTTCATTTCCTAGGTTATGAAATAATACATTTTTTATGAACATGTGGAAAATAATGTATTGATTCTTTTAAGTGTGGGACTTATATCTCCCTATAATGAATTGCATAATGATGGATAACTCATGATTTAATTATATAATGTGTGAACCTGATTTCCTATTCAAAATGTTATGCGTAAACTAGCTATAATGTACATATGGTTACATGTAGGTAATATTTCATGTCCATAAGGTTATACATGGACCTTATTTTATGTCGATAATTCCATGTGTGGATATTATTTCATGTCCATAAGTTTATGCAAGGGCATAATTTCATCCCATGAATATAATGAGTGAACATGTCTCTATTTAAATGGGTTCACAATGTTTTAAAATTTTGGGTATACAAAATTTATATCTTTTATTACAATATTTTTCTCTCATGTATTATTTTCTTTTATTACATTATTATTCATGTCTTATGAACTACCATAATTTATTCCATGACTTTTGTTTATGATATTTCACATGTAGGGTATGTATTTCATATTTTATTTTCATGTTGTCATACCATTATGGTAATGTTATGTTGATATATCTAGTTTTTACCCTTATTAAGCATATGATCTAACCATTTCTTATGTTTCTTTTCCCCATGTTATGATGAATGATTTTAAATACGATATTTACAATAAGGGATGTTGTAATGAATAATTTAGAGGGAGATGATATATTTCACTTATGAACTAGTTTATGTTTCCATGATTCCAAGGACACTAAAACTTTATGATCCTCATATGTGTATTTTATGCAATGTAATTAATATTTATTTAAAAATGTAATGATCAGTTTTTACCTTTATTCCCAACGGTGAAAATTCATATAAGATAAAACAATTCAGAATCATATCCCATATCAACACCATCTAAAAATTTATTACCAAACTCATTTCCAATATACATACCACCATTACAAATAAAATTATATCCTAGAATTAGTTTGGGTTTTTAAAAGGTAAATATTTTTAATATTTCAATATAATGACATCCAAATGTCTTAATATACTCAAGAAAGAAAATATAGGTTGTAGAATTCCATTCAAGATTTACATTAGGAAATCCTTTGATACTATGAATTATAATTTTATTTAAAAGTTCTTCATAGTTTTGGATTCAATGAATTTTTTTTCAAATGGGTAAAAAATATTTTTTATTATAATCAAGTTTCAATGACTATTAATTTTTCCCCTAAAGAGTATTTTAAATTTTCATATGGAGTTATACAAGGGAACCCCTTTTATTATGTTCTATTCTCCATCGCTAATGACAATATATGTAGGATTATCAATCACACGGTGCAACAAGGAAAGGTTAAACCCATTCATGCATCAAGAAATATTAATGTTCTTACCCATATACTATATAATGATGTCATAAATTATTTTCAATGAGGTAAAAGAAATATCCGGAATCTCAAGGTGATTATCTCACACTACCAGGATGTTTCAGGGTACGCTATCAATTGGAATAAGTCTTTAATATATTTTGGGAATTAGATTACTGCTCTTAGAAGATGTCACTCTTTATTGTACCTGGTCATAAAAGAGGGATCATTACCATTAATTATCTTGTAGTTCATTTATTTTTAGGGAGACCTAATGCTAGTTACTTTTTTTTTGGGATTTCATATCAAATCAAAAAATAACTTTCATTTAGGAAAGGGTAGTACCATTCAATGGATGGAAGTATGTCCCTTGTAAAATTTTCCATTGACTATAAATTGGTTGATTCCATTATCATTTACAAATTTCATATGAATTTTCTTAAACATATTAATTCTTTCATCATGATTTTTTTTTGAGTTTTAGTGCTCTTGAAAGAAATGGTCATCGTTTCTTGGATCAAGTGCTATATGAATCATGAAAATCATGGCATGTGAATTAAACATATCAAGTTACTTATTGATGATTTCCAATCTAGGTGCACCTAGAATCTTCTCATCAATGAATTTCTTATTCTTCAAATTCATAGAGATAGGTATTTTAAAAAACATAAAAGGGCAATCCAATATTATATGGACTCTTCTATTTAGAAATCTATAATGTCCTCGTTCTATAACATTTTTTCACACCAAAGAAGGATTTATACTAAGGAGTATTCCCTTTACTGTTGGATTGAAAATTGAATGTTCACACTTCTTAATTCACTATTGTATTCTCCAAAACTCTCTCTGGACACTAAAGTATTCGTCATTGAATTCTTGGATTAACTAAACATAGAATTTCCTAAGAACTACCACAACCTACAAAACAATTACATGTTTTCTCCTAAATGGGACATTTTAATCTTGGAACCAATAGAGAATGACATTTATGACTCCAAGATTTTTTATCATGTTAGTTTTTTTACTATGGAAATGATTTTCCATGGATTAAAATATTTGATAATCCTTAGACCAGGCCTTCACTATTGACCCTTATCTGGAGTATTTTCCACAAAATAATTCCTAATGAATATTTTTTACAATATTTTGGTATTATTTATGTACTATTTTTATAATTTTTAATTACAATTGATATGATTCCACTCATGTTTTCTTGTTTTTTTCCACTGGGGATATGATCCAATGATATTATCTTTATTATTTATCTAAATGGTTTATGTTTATGATGATAATATCTTTATCAAACTGATTTATTTTCATCAGTTATGATATGATAAATGAGTTATGGAGACTATTTATTCACATGGGTTTTGATATGAAAAATTTTTTGTAAAGAAAATTTCATTCCATATATTTTAAAATACTTATTTTTTTATAATATTATTGAATAAACATGTATGTATTATGAGATGGGTGTGACCTATATCTTCCTAAAATCCATTGGGAAATGATAGATAATTCCTGAGTTAATTATGTAATGCAATAGCATAATTTCATGTTTACAATGTTATATTTGGAACTAATTTCATGTCTATATGGTTATGAGTGAGCCTATATTCAGGTCTATAAGGTTATATATTAACCTGAATTCATGTCCATAATGTCTTGCATAGACTGACTTTCATGTCTAAACTTTTATGCGAGGGACTGATCTCATTTTCTGAAGTTAACTAATATTTCATATCTAATTAAAATGGTTTACAATGTTGTAATCTTATATGTATTACACAATTAAAACTTTTATTCCAATGTTGTTCTATAATGGATTATGCTTATTGATTATCTTATGGGTCATTTATTATGAACAACCATGATTTATTGCATGAATTATTTTTATGATCTAGGACATGTAGTTCATGGTTTTTAGATGATATTACCATGTTCTTATACTATTATTCTTATATTACGTTGGTATATCATTTTTTATAGTTAGTGGGAATCTAATAACACCCTTCCAAATGTTCCTTTCCTAAGGCTATGAATAATGATATGTCTATGAAGTGCGATAGCTATGAATAAGTTTTTGTGAGATGATACTGTTAACTTATAAACAAGGTGTATATGTTTCTATGTTTCCAAAGTCACTAAATAGTTATGATCCTTTGAAATGCATTTTTCCAATGTAATGAATATTCATCTACAAATATTTAATATCTATGTATGAAAACCTGGGTCACTATAATTGGTATCAAGGGAAAGGTTTATTTATCCTTTGAAAACATGGATGAGAAAACATTAGAGACATCCCTAGGGATATGACTCAGGATATATCATGGAATATTTCTTGGGAGATCCTGAAGGATAAGTTGAAGGATAATTCTAATTACAAGAATATATCCTAGAATTTTAGTGAAGGAGAGAGAAAGTGGTTTCAAAAAAATTAAATCCCTATATTGATAATACATGTGGAAATTGATTTGATATATTTGTACCTAGTGGAAATAAATTCTAAAATAGATATTAGAAGTAGACTTAATCAACACCTAGTGAAAGAAATTAGGACTTTCTGGATACCTAGACTGACACTCCATGGGGTTATTCTTTGGAAATTCAAAAACACTTTATGAACCTTCACAATATAATTAAATAAATGATGATTTTGAATAAACTAAGTTAAACCTATGTTTTATTATATTGAAAATAATATTAAATGATTTATACATATTATAAATTATTTTCCATGGTTATGTTGTTTTCCAATACGAATAATGTTTCTCACACTATCATGTTTGGTTTTTGTCAGTTGTGGAAACCAGATAGAACAAGCCAAAAATTTAATGTGATAAAAATGTGTTAATAAAAAATCATGTTGGATGATTACTAGAGTAAATGATATTTTTATTATGAACAATCAACTATCACGATATATTATTAACTAATTTCACCTTAAAAAACTCTCAAAATCACCAAATAAGAGAATGATAATGTTTTCTATGGTATAGAGCAGAGGATAAAATGGAGTAAAGAAGAATCAGTTCCCTATAGTTCAATAATGTGGGAAGTAGCACACAAGGGAATTAATTATATAAATTATAAGATGTTTTATGTGTGGATCATGAGGGTACACATTATGAAATTTCCAAGTGAAAATGAAATTTTCAATTAATGAAGTGGATGAGAATATTAGTCTCCAAAAGGTATAATAAATGGATGAATGTTTTAAATGTAGAAAATATGTGAATTATGGAAATCTATGTCCTAGTGGGAATATCACAAAGAATATTAGAAGGGTTCCATGAGTAAGGGTTAATCTGTTGATGGAGAAGAGACTACAAATGAAAAATTAAATAAAAGAGGTAATAAATAAAAATATGATGAAGCATAGTTTATGGTTTAAGAATAAAGTTATATTATTGAAGTTTTTATGTATTAGACTTGAAGAATTATTACATAAAACCCACAAAATAAATAAGGATTATCCTGTAGAAGTTTTTCATTAATGATTTTCATGAATATGATAAATGGTACGGGTGACCTAGAAAAGTGATTTAATGTAAAGGTTATATTTTATGGATAGCATGTAATTAAGGGATATATAACCATTAATATATTTCAGATGTTGATATAATGGTGTTTAGTTTGTATAAAGATATGAATAGTATGGATAAATTAAATTAGATTCTATTGATGAACTTGGAACTAATTAATGATTAGATAATGTTTTTTATATTATCATGTATAAAGTTTACTAAATATTTGAATTTAAAGAATATATTCAATAATCTATGGTTTTATTTAATTAAGAAGGTATAATTTATGCATTCATTGAGATTTTATAGTAATTACGATTTTTACCATGTTTTAGGAGAATATATAACCAATGTGTTCAAATAGCAGTAATGTTACAATTAAGATATACTTTTTGATATTTATGGACTTATGTTATTTTCAATTTTTGATATTTAGAGACCTTTATAAATATAGTAATTTTGGAAGGGTCTTAATGTAAACCATTTATGGAATGGTTTTTTAGAACATTGGATGAGTGTTTTAAGATTAATGCATTATTTAAAAACGTAATGATTTATTCATATTTGATAACCTGTTCTAACTATTTTTATTCTTATAATAACCTGCGATAGAAGGAATTAATTATTAATATTTTATATATAATATGATATATTAGTTCTTCAAGAATAAAAAATTGATCATCACTTCTTTTAATGTCATAATATATGGAAATTGATCGAAGCATAACCAAATTTTGAGATTGTTCTTTTGAAATTGTAAGAAATCATGTGACTATATTTTTCTCTTATTCTCTCTCTTTATGGGAATAATTCCCTCAACTTAAGGAAAACAATTCAGAGAAAATAATGTTTCATAGTTACATTAATTTTTTTGGAACCTAATTGTTTTAATGATAAATAATCAACATTTGTTATTTTTCTAACAGGACCAATGTTTTATGATAGTAAATAATTTTTTAAGTTTCTTTGTGAAAAAACATGGTTAAGTATTGATCTACAGTCAGATAAATTGATCTATCATTACTCCAAAATATCTATTACTAGATATGAAGAACTACAGTTAGTTCAACTGGGTTTATTGGTGGACTACATCTATCGATGAAGTGATCTATCATCAGGTGATAAATCTACTGTAGACATATTTATCGACATACATCTACAACTGACAGATCTACCACTAAACATCTAATATTAGACTGTGCTACATCTAGGATGAGTTACCATAAGAACTCATCTACCACCAATGTGCATCCTCTACTAGAATAAATATACTATTCATAGATCTAACATTAGTCTATTATACCTATCATAGTTTTTACCTTCATGAAACCGCCTATGAGAATCATCTATGTGAAGTATTATCCTATTTGAATAGGATACATTGAGGCTATATCATAGAATTAACAATTTGGAAATAACCTACATTGATGGAATCACTTATCCTGCAATTGAACCCATGGTCCGTCTCTACACAATCACATAAGTGGTTTTGGATATGTGAACAATCTAAAAATCCATTGTTGTGTAGAGTTTGAATTCCTTTATTGGAATGTTTATGGAATTAAATGTATTCATCCACACATTGATTAAAGAATCACTATTCTTAAACAACTCTATGGATGATATGAATAAAAGGTAAATAGTTTATTGATTTTTTTGTTGAGTATGAGGATCCAATGGATAATTAGACCTATAACTATATAAATTATACATCGATTTCTCGGGTTAAAATTGTTATTGAATTGATAGATCCAATATTAGTAAAACATGAATATAGAATACAGACTCAGATATGACTGAATCAAAAGTAAAAAATGCACATATGTGTGGAAGGATTCTGTACATACTTGGATAAAAAATAGAAGTATTTTCTAAAAATTCATGACTCTCTATTTTACTACATGTTCTGAGAAATTTTCTCGAACTCCTTTCAAAGAGAATTTTGAATACATATGAACATATGAAGGTATTCAGATCCATAAACATCACTTTTTCTTAAACCTATTAATTTTATCTTTCTATTTTTACTTTATATTTGGGTTGTCTTTTTTTGATATATTTATATTTAAAAAATATTCTCCTATAATTAATTGGATAGTTCTCGACACACTCTCTCAAATTTATTCATTTATAAGCCCATAATAACTATAGAACAGTATGAGACTCTATGCTTAGATAAACTCATGTTATATTACTTTTAAAAAAAGATACTGGTTTTAGATAAAGTTTAATATTTCATAATCTACATGGAATTAGGTCATTTCCATATGGGGGGATTAAGTCTCATCTTGACACAAAAGACATTGTTTTAATTATTATTATTGTTTTACTAGTTTTTTTATGTTTTTCAATTTTAAATATATGACTATTTTAATATTTATATCAAAACATTTAATGTCATTGTTAATCTTAATCTATATTCGGTATAGAGTTTTTGGTCAAGTGATTTAGTATGAAAAGTTAACATGATTTCATTGACTATTTTAAATAATCATTGATCATGGGTTGAAAAGATATTTAAAATATAAAATTTATATATTTATAATATTTTGATTAACTAAGTGATTTTATTAATTTGGTTGATTGATGTTTCAAATTTTTTTAATAATAGTTTTTTTGGAAACTCAATTCACCCCATCTTGAGTTAGTCACTCCTAACAATATTTGGTATTAAAGGTGTTTTCAAAAAATTATCTTACTCTGACCTAGTTTCAAATTAGGGATCTTAAATTTATATTATTTCAAAATTTAATTATTCAAGGATAATAATAGATAAGAGGGAACTCCCACAAATCAAGATCTACATTTCAATGTTACCAATTATTCTCAACGAAAGATTATGATAAAAATTTATATTGAAAAAAGGTTTTTGATATTTTTAATGTTATTATTGATGAATATATATAAACCAAATATTCTATAGATGAATGGGGTGATACTACTAAATTATAATATAAAATAACTATAAAGACATGAATTATTAGTATTTTGATTTTTGTAATGAATAATTTCATAGAATATCTACCTTTTATGATGTACTTTAAATTTTTAATACCTTGACTATTTCTCATAAAGGAACATCAAATGTTAAATAAATGCATTTGAATAATTATAATTTTAAATATGACACCATTAAGGTGAAACCTGAAGATTAATTTTATAATACGTGTCTTGGATTTGATGATATTTTGATCATTAAGCATTCACATGGGAGACTAAATACCCACAAGGATGAATAGATGTGCCTACTAGGATGTTTACATGGCAAATAGAGGGAAAATTCAGTGTCAGTTAAATAATCATGTGATATAACTAAGTTACCTTTTAATGAGATAATATGAAATCATAAGATATATGAATAGGAACGTAAATTTAATTGATAATAAGAAAATTAACCAAAGAGGATGTTTGTAGACTTCAAGTATTCCTAGTCAATGAAAAGGGAAATATTAAAGGGGATATATCATGTGATTGAGGGTCATCTTTAGGCAATGATAAAGAAATTTATCACTTATCTAGACAATTCAGGATCTTTTACAAAAGTAATATATTCTACATGAATCCAAAATACATTGGTAAGTATGGATATATGGGTCACTGTAGAAAATAATGTAAAAATGATGATACAAAAAATGTAATAGTCTTCTTTTAATGTAAGAGGAAAGGCCACCTACAAGCAGAATTTCCAAAGTTAATGCTTAAGAAAAAGTATGAGGAATGTTACAACAGATAAACTAAAGATATGAAAGAAATTTTTATTTATCTTCATGATAGATCAGGTTATTCTGACTCATGTAGGGAGTAAAATCATGGTAGATAATAACTGCGTTTTATAAAAAATGCATATGAGGAATCTGATATTATTTCTTCATCTCCTATTGATTATTCCTTCCATTCAGAAAAGGAAAACGGTGGTGAAAATTTATCATGTAAGGAATTTTTGGAATACAATAATTTGTTATAGGAAATATTCAGTGGCTTAATGACCAATACAAGAGTTCAAAGAAGTAGTATGAGTTGGATTATCACATTAAAAATGATCTTATTATTGAGAATTAAAAAAAATCAATTTCAAAAAGAAATTAATGATATAAACTTATCCAATGATCATTTAGAAAAGGATCAAGAGATATTAAATAATGGAAGAAATGATTTAACCCAGATGCTTGGAAATAAAATAACTCCATAATATACTATTAGACTAGTAAATCAAAATATAAAAATAAGGTGTATTAAAAATAAATTTATTCGTATCTTTAATTATTCTAATTTTTTTACTTTATATTATTTTGTGAGGCCTAACTCTGATTTTATTTTTAGAAGTATAAAATCATCTTATATGAAAACTATTAAGAAATTATGGATTCTCAAAGCCCTTATTAATAACACATTTAAAACCAATAAAACATGGTTAAAAAAGTCATTTTTGGTTTAAATCTATTTTATTGGAATCCTACTTGAATTTCTCAAGTAAGAACATATGGAATTTTGATAGTAGCTTCTCCATACACAAGACTAGGGACTGTTCAAGCTTCAAGAACTTAAAATTTTTGATTTTGGACATGTCACAATTTGGGATAATGACAAAGGAAATAGAATTAGACTCAGTCAAATCAGTTACTCTAATACTATTTTAATAACACAGATTTACTTGTAAATGGATCAAAGTATAATTATCCAAGCATCTCACAGCTATGTGATGATGGTTTTCATTTTAAAATTTGCGAATAATTCCTATAGTGTTTTTGATTCTAAAATTGAATTTGTTTTCAAGTTTTAGAGAAATTATACTTTATATGATATTAATTTAGAGTCTTTATATCTTCAAAACAATTCCCATATAAGTGCCATTCACAAAGTGTCTTGTAATTGTCACAGGAGACTAAAAAATTTCAACATTGACTCTCTTAGAAAGCTATCTATGAATAGTTTCATCAAGGATCTACATAAACTAGAATTATTAGATAATGAATTCTATGACCCTGAAGAAAGAGTAACATCACAAAATATCTTTCAAATCAAAGAAATAATTTTTGACTTCCAAACCCCTATAGTTGGTAAACATGCTTTTTTTGGACCTTCTGGATTTTTTATATTAAATGGGAATCACTATTATTATGTTATCGTAAATATTTTTTCTATATATACCTATGTATCCATTTTAGATAAGAAAATGGAAGCTTATACTAATTTTTCTATGTATGATAAATATATAAAAAATCATTGTGGGCTTAGAATTAAGACCTTAAGATGTGATCATGACCGTGAGTTTGAAAATACAGATCATGAATCATTATTCTCACAACATGGATATAAAAATAAATTTTATACACCTAGAACACCACATAATATTTTTTTAGTACAAAGAATAAATAGACCCCTTCACAAAATTTTTCAAAAAATGATCATCAAAGATGATTTTCCTGTTTTTTTGGAACAATATGTTAATATAACTTGTTAAATAATAAATAGAGTTCTTATTAAAAAACTTTTAAAGAAGACCAATTATGAATTATATAATGGAAGAAAAGAATATGTTATTTAAATTACATTTTTCGGTTTTGAAGCTTTTATTATTAATAAAAAAGATAATCTTGACAAATTTCCTTCAAATAGTGATTAAGGAATTTTCTTTATATATTCTAGAACTAGTATGTAATATAGGGTATCTAAAAAATGGCTAAGATTATGGAGGAATATATACATGTTATTTTTGAAGAAGCATTTCCATAAGAGCCTAAGAGCCCTTTAGAAAACCTTTAAGATGATCTATCCAATACAAATATAAATGAAAAACCTTTTGATAGTTTTGTCAAACAAGCAAAAAAATATTTTAGTTCTACAGAATTAACTAAACCCAAACTCATAGAGGATAATGAAATATCAATACCTTCTTTTCCTAAGACTATTAAGAATCCTAGAAAGATACTCGTATATGTTGTAGTTGGAGACCTGTATAGAGGAAAACAAATTATTAATTTTTATAGAAATTAGGTTGAGAATCAATAATTATTGTCTCATCTTAAACCTTTTAACATAACAAATGCAACTAATAATGAAATATGGGTAATTTCAATGAAATAAGAACTAAATAAATTTTAAATAAAAAGTGTTTGGGAACTAGTAGATAAATCTAATTAAATTAAAAGCATTAGAACTATATGGGTATTTAGAAACAAGGTTGATGATTCAGGAACAATAACAAGAAATAAAGATACATTGGTTACAAAATGATATAGTCAATAAGAGGGTAATGACTATGAGGAAACCTTTTCAACATTATAAACACATGAATCCATTAAATATTTCAAACATATATAGAATATTTGAATTTTATACTATATCATAAGAATTTTAAGTGTTCATTCCTAAATGGCTTTATAGTTGAGGGTTTTTTGACTGAACACCCCCCTAAATTTCAAAATCATTTTTTAATTAATGAAATATTTATATGGTTTAAAACATGATCCTAGAGCTTGGTATTATAGGATAAAATCATTTATTATTTATAATGTTTTTTTTTCTAAAACCATAGTTGACCCAATTTTTTTATAAAAATAATTTCAAAAGATGTTTTAGCAGTACAAATTTTTATTAATGATATAATTTTTTTATCTTATAGAATTTTTTGGTGTACTTATTTTTTTTAAAAAGAGAAATTGAATTTGAAATGAGTTTAATGGTTGAGTTAGACTTCGATCTTGGTTTTAAATATTTTCAAAATAAATATTGAATTATTTTAAATAAATGTATTTACATGAAAATCCTTTTAAAACTTTTTGTTTTGGATTTACAAAATAGTTGTGATAATTCCATGACTATATCCTAAAAACTGAATCTTATTGAAGATATAAAATTTGTTTATAGAACTATTTATAGTAGTATGACTAGAAAATTTCTATATCTTACTTCAAGAATCTAGATATTCCTTTTAGTATATGTATGTGTTCTTGTTTTCAAGAAAATACTAAAAAATCACATTAACATAATGGTAAAATAATTTATAAATATCTCAAAAATACCACCAATAATTGAATGTTTTATACTAAAGGAAAAGAATTGAATTTACTGATTTATTCAAATGCATATTTTGGTGGGTATAATTTAAATTAAAAACAACCTCTAGAACAAATCACTTTTATTGAAAGTTACTATATTCATGGTGTTGTAAAAATAATAATTCTATTTCACTCTATACTATTGAAGCTGATAACATATTGCATGAAGTTGTTGTGCAATGATTTTATGGGAGAAACATATTAAAATAGTCTATGCATATAAATTTTGAAATTCCCCTATAAATTGTGATAATATAAGTGAAATAAACATATCCAAGAATTATGTATCTCATTATAGGAAAGAAATAATGACATAATACAACAATTATTAATATATCATTTACATATAGGTGATATAACTATTTAAATAATTCTAAAAGAACATTATCTTGATCATATATTTACAAGGCCCTTAAATTTTGAGTGATTAAGATATATTAGACATGCACTATGGATGATAAAAATTGATTAATTATTTTTCATCAGATTTACTCTTTAGAGGTGATCAAACATTAGAGTTCAACTATTGGTAATCTACCATTGGTGATCTACCATTAGTGATATACCATTGATGATTTATCATTGGTGATTGACTACTGGTGATCCACTATTTGTGATCTACCATTGGTGATCTACCATTGGAGATCCACTTTTGAAGATTAATTGTTAATGTATTTCTAATTATATTCTACCACTCCTGTTTTCTGTGATTATAAATTTATAGAATTTTTTATGTATATTTTATTATATTTTTTAATTATAAATAAATAAATTAAATAATCAGCTTAAATTTTATTTTTACAACACTCTCACGTAAGTCAACATCAGAGATTTTTATTTCCTTTATATCTAGACCTGCAACCGTGATTGAATTAACCTTTTCCCCCTTCAAACTAGAGAAATAGTGAGTGAGAAATGTAACTATGTTTCATCTCTTGAAGTATTTCTTCCCTAGAATAATTCACAATGTGAATATATTTGACCTTAAATTTTCAAACTGAAGTACCCATAACTTTCAAATCAATTTGTTACTCAAAATTCGATACATAGAGAATTTTTAGTTTCAAGATAGTCACTAGTAATGAATGTGATCCATCATGACGGATCGATCAAATGGTTTTATAGGAATGACCGACCATTCTATACTTGGTTGGTTCCAAAGTTTTATCAGTATACAAAGTATAGTTTTAGTGAGAACAAAGAATTTTTTAGAAGTATTATCAATGGAAATTTTATAATATTTTATTGAGAAAATGGTCCAAATCTGTCAATGTACCTCATAAAGGCATTTTTGATGATTTTCAAGGATCTATTACATGTAATAGTGAGTTTTTACTATGTGAGGATTCGCTAAAAGAGTTGAATGATGATACTATTATGAGAAGTCCCACTATAGTATAACATGATGGGGAGTGTAAACTATTGTTTAAATTTATCCAACACATGATTTTTTAAAGGAAGGGGAACTTTATCACCACGTGGTACCAAGATTTATTTGTCCTATTTATTTTTAGAAGAGGGGATAAGATACAACTATGCAGATATTTTTTGGTACACATAATTTAGATGATTAAGTACTCATATAGATCTAATTCCTTAATCAATCCTATATTTATATCGAATATATTGGAAGAAAAAGATCTAGTGTATAAAGATGAATAGGAAGTAATCAATTGTGGAGGTTTCTATCATATTCATTTTTCTTGAAAAAGGTTGAATGTAAATTAGAACCCTTGGTTGATTAAATGGGTCACTAAAAATGATATGGTATATGATAATTTCAACCCAGTATAGCACCCTTGTAAAACTAGAGATATGATTAATCATGTCTTAGAGCTAGATGAATTTGTGGTTTATTCATCTAATGACGATGTTTAGGAAGACGAATATGAAGCTGGAGAAAAAGATACAATGGTTGTTATGGTAGAGGAAGGTACTGACCCTGACAAACCCCTTATGTTTCTTATAGAACTACTAGTTCATATCTCATTATCATGACTAGATAATGTCTGATCAGTGAAGGTGATGAGTCTGATGATATGGAAATATTAGGTGAAGGAATATATGAGAATATTATAAGATATTAAGAGTAACAGTTGATCTATTTTTTGGATATAATGGGGCTATGAAAGGTGTTGGTGGGGATGTTGTTGAGGGAGAGATGTTACATCACTCTCAATGTTCTTCTATTTATGGTAAGTTTGGTAAAGAAGGTTAATCTTATGTAAGTCAAAGAGTTGATAATTGAATTGAGGATTTCAGTTTTAACAAATCCGGGGATGCATGTTTTGATAGAGATGAGGAGAGATATCGTGCTAAGGGTGAGAAATACTCAATAATTTCTGAGCTTGGTGTTCACTATTCAGAGTCTGAATCAAATTTTGGGGATGATGGTGAACACCATATATGTCAACCTAATCACAAGGGAAATTCCATTACTATTTTTGGACAAGATACTAAGTGATATTTTGTTGAATAAATAGATGATGATATTTAGTTGGAATCGTTTCCCTCAGATGATCATGTAGACGAATCTACACGTATGGTGGGTAATTACCAAGTAAAGAGAGCATTATATATATATCCTATAAGTTATTCTAATTTAACTTCTAGTTATCTATCTAAGGATTTTTTGGATTCTTTTAGAGTGATGATGATATCAAATATCAATGAGATCCTTACATCCACACCTCCTTGAGAAACCAAGCCATGTGAAGCTGTTACCATATGGATATTTGAGTTAGTGATATCTCATATGTAGCCTAGGATGATACTGAAAATTAAAGAACATGATATTGAAAACAAGAGGTTGTCGAATGAGATGAATAACTAAAATCAATCATGTAGGTAATGAGGTAGAGCTTTGCTGAAGGGAATACATCTCTTCTGGGTAGATTGGAGTCTTTACCTACCACAGGTGCTTCAACATCTAGTGCTCCATGTCATTATTATTCAGTTGATATAGATGATATTTTCTACATTTTTAGTGAAGAGTTTAATTTTTTCTTCGATATTATTTCTAAATCCCATCAAGAATATGTTCATCGGATAAAATCACTTGGTGAGACAATTTATAAGTTGGTTATGGAATTTTATATTGAGTCTTTGAGTGATAGAGAAAATGTCAAAAAATCTGTTAAATATTTTGTTTCCATGATATATACCAAGAATGAACTCAACTAACAACTTATGTTTCTTGATGAGAATCCTATGCTGCCTCCTATGACCATGGAATTTAAAGATCAAGTGAATTAACTCAGAGTTTAGGCCCCTATGCTAAAATATTGTATAGATTAGAAGAATGATTTATTCATAGTAATGGAGTGTGATGGAAACATCATAACAAATTTTGATAACTTGATGAATCTAATTTTTTATTCCATTGGGACTGTAGTAGTAGAAAATGAAGCAATACCAGTGTGTTCTATCACGTTTTTACTATCTTCAGCACCCCTTCCTGTATTGTTTTGAAACTTTTTTCATGAAAATAGTTGAATTCGTTTGGAATATCATTCTTTTTATCATCCAATAGCTTCCAGTAGGCAATTATATACCATCAGCTTTAAATTCTTTCTGTCAATTTCACGAAAAAGAAAAATATTGAGTGATTATTTAATCTATTATAGCTAATATTGGTTTCTAGATCTGATTGATCTTTGATAAGGAATATATTATTCACTTTTCTTAATTTATAAGAGTTAATATTTTACTTTTATATCAAATTAATATTATATATTATTCGTATTTATAAATTTACTTGTGTTTTATTTTATTTCCTTACCTTTTTGATAATCCCAAATGGGGGAGTATATTTGATGGTATATAAGAAGGTAATTATCCCATTTCTCTCTCTAAATGTTAAATATAATTTTCATAAAATTCATCTAAACTTATTATGGTATTCTTTTTACATACATGGATATAAATTAAATGATTTGGGTTTAATAAAAATGGTATTATTTTTTGGAAACTCCTTATTTTGATGAATTTAAAATAATTTTTTTATGTATCTAACTGGATCAATGATTTATGATATAAAATCATTTTCTAAGAAAATTTATGTGAAAACTTGGTTAGGTATTGATCGACCATCATATCAACAGATCTGTAGTTAGTTCATGAAGATATACCACTGGATATGATGTTTTATCACTAGTTTAGCTGGATCTACAGAATTGATCAAAAATCCATTGATAGATATACCATTAATAGATATACAACTAATATATCTACCACTATATATATACTATTGATATATTTACCACTGAAAATATATCATTACACTGTGCTACTATAAGGATGATCTACCACAAGAATTCATCTGCCGCTAGTGAGTATATACCGCTAGAATAGATCTACCCTTATGAGATCTACCATTAGTTTATGATTTTGATCAAGGTTAATACCATAATGAAATAAACTATGTGAATAAACTATGTGAATGATTCTTCTATGTGAATCCGCTACATGAAGGCTATGTCACAGAATATACAACATGAAAATCTTATAAATAGATAGAATCATTTATGCAACATTCATCTTTTTGGTATGTCTCTAAACAATTTCTTACATGGTTTTGGATATTTTTCCAATAGGTTACTGCATTATTGTGGAGTGTTTTAATTCCTCCAATATACAGTTTAATGAATTAATTTCAATCATACGCATATTGATTTAATAATAATTATTTTTAAAATACATCATGGATGAATTGAATCAAAGTTAATACCTTTCAGGATTTTCTTTATGAGTATGAGAATCCAATGGATCATTGAACCTTTATATTTATAAATTCTACATGAAATCCTCATACTAGAAATGGGATGGAACCAAGAGATCCTATAGTAGTGACACATGCATTGATAATTAAAACTCTTAAACTATGTTGTGTGTAAGGTTTCTATACATCTATAAATAAAAAACAAAAGGAATATCTAGACCTTCACAATTCTCTATTTCATTTATTGTATGAGAAATATTCTTAAGATTATTTAAAAGATATTTTTAAATACCTTTAAAAATATAAATATATCTATAATAAATGATATCAAATTTTGACATTCTATATTCATTTTTTATTTCTATTAATTCTATGTAATTGTATTCAATTTTTTTACTATATTTATCTATAAAACATAGTATCATATAATTATCTAATGTGTGATAATCACTCTATCTCAAACTTCTTCATTTTTATACCCATGACAACTTTTGAAGTGGTCTTGGGTAAAATGTAATTTTTTTAACCCACACATAACTGTGGAAGAGGCTTTCTACCTGGATAATCCCAATGTGGTGTATTATTTAAAACATTATACATCTTTTGATTTAAGTTTATTGTATGATAAATTACATGGAATTAGGTGATTTTCATGTGGAGGGTATTAAGTCTTGACTTGAGACCAAAATCCATGTTTTAAATTATATGATTTTTATTTGTTTTTTAATGTATTTTATGTTCAAAATTGTAAATATTTTAATATCTACTTAATGTGTTTTCAAATATTGTTTAACTGAGAATTGATCGCGTTATGAGAAACAATTTGAAAAATTATATGTATATATTAATAATATTTTAATTAAATAGGTTTTTTTATAAATTTGTTTTTTATGATTTTTTTAACATAACTTTTTATTGAGAATATAATTCACTATTTCTTATATTACACACTTCTTCCAATATAAATCTATTAAACCAAAATTCTTTTCACTTCTCATATATTTATGGATATTTGGTCCTTAACTTTCTCTAATCCATGTTCTATGTCACTCTATATTAGTATTTATGAATTAGTTTTTTATTCAATATCCATATTTTCACTCCCCATCTAATTTTCTCATATTTATGTGATGACCTTGATAATTTATTTTCCATATCACAAGGGGATGTTTTATTAATCCTTTTTACAATGTTGGTTTTCTATGATAGAATTTTCCAATGTGAAAACCTTGATAATTGAAATCATGTTTAAATTTCGAGGACACAATTAATTGATGGGGTAAAACATTATAACCAAATATCTTAATTTTTTTACAAATAAATGAATTTTATTTAATGGTTTACAATACACACAACACCATGTTCTAACGAGTCTCGATATAAAAGTAATATTATTATTTAAACCTTACCATTATATCATAAATGATAAATTTTGTGATATGAATTGGAATAAACAAATTTAGAAAATTAATTATAATTTTTTTGATCATAAAAATATATTTATAAATAAGTGTACAATTTTTAGTAATGTATTTATATTCTTTTAAAATACTTTTTCCCTCAAACAATGATTTTAATTTCGTTTTTGAGAAAATAATAAAATCAATTTTCTACACTTTTAGGAAATTTATTTGATAAAAATAAATTCATTTTTGGAATCAAAATTTCAAAATAAGTTTAGAATGAATATTTTATATTTTTTTGAAAAGTATAATATTTTGGTGAATAGTGAAAAATATTAGTTTTTAGTAACAAATACTGTTTTATTTAATGAATTTAAAAAGTTACATCATATTTAAATATATTTTAAAAGTTAAATTTCATTAATTTAATATTCTTTAATTAAATTTCGATTAGTGGAATTAATGTTTTATGGAATTTTGATACTAAAACATTTATTACTTCTGAAAATTTCCTCATTGGAAACTATTTTTTCATCATGCATGCAGTATTAATTTTAAAATAAAAAAGTATACATCAAGGAATATAATTTTAAAAAAATGATTCCATATTTATAATTAGATTAATTAATATTATATAATATGTTCAACTTAATTTTTGAAGAAAATAAATAGAATAAATAATTAAAAATTATTACCATAGTTAAGGTTAATACTGGTTTAATCGGGGTTAAACAAAAATAAAAAGGCTTAATACGAACTAAAAACTCTTCCAATTCCTATTTTCTAGTTATATTTATACCGCTATCATAGTATTCTATATTTTAATGTTATTGGGGACACTCCTCCATTAATACAACCAATGAAATAATTTATGTAATTAAAAATAAAAAATGTCACCTCTTTCTTTTAAATTTCAATTTTGTGTTCACATAAGGAAAAAAATAAATACGTGAATGAATACTTATGCTAATTTTTAGTATAATGAAATCATTATCATGTGAGTAATTTCTTACTTATTTTACAAAATATGTAATTGAATTAGATTCTTAATTAATTCCAACACAATTATTATTTAATTAATAGAATAATAATGTTAATAATACTAAAAATATTAAAACTAAAATAAATTGAATGAATTATTTTATTCCTTGAATTTTTGTACATTTATAACATGATATACTTGTGTGGAAATAATACTTTTATAGTGTCAAAATTAACATTATTATTATTTTAAAATAAATAATATTTATTAAATGATTCAAATTCCAAAAAATCCAATCCTCTAAAAATATAATGCCAATTATTTAAATATATATACTATAGTTAATTCATGTAACAATTTAACTTTCATAATAATCATATTGACCCAAAGTAGTAATAACATAAATAACATAGTAATGGGTAAAATTAGGGTTTTAATGTTAATGCATCTATGTTTAAATAAATTCACAACAAAAAAGGTTTTTTTTATAATTTGATTTTAATATTTATAACCAGTGGGTACAAAAAATATTATTTTATTTCTGCTATTAAATGATAAATTGCCAGGATAAAAATGACAGTTAAAATAGTGAGAAATAAAATGGTAAAGGTAAGAAAACATAGATTATAAGTAAAAACATGCATAAAACATGTGTTTTTATGGTGGAGGTGTAGATTGACCGTATATTCCCTCAAATAAATTATTTTCAGTTTTCTAGGGACTTGGGGTGATAATGAATTCCCATTATTTAATAGTTTCAAGTATTTAAAAAAATGAATCTCCTCCCACATTAAAAAGGCCACCTCCTCCCCTCACTTATTCCCACATAAAACAGAATTTGAATTTACCAAACCCTACTAGAAATATCTACCTAACAATAATATATTTTTTATATAGATTATTGTCTTCCCAAATGACCAAACCTTGGGTACTTTATAGGATATAAAAACGAAGTTTTTCTAAGAGAAGGTATTTTTCTTCACTAAAATCTTTCTTTAAAATACTTTCTTACCACCTTAATTCATGTTCTATTAATTAAAATAAAATAAAAAAAGTATATAAAATATAATTATATTTTATTATTTTATGGAATAACATATATCCATCTATTATTCCATCAAATAGAGAATGAAACCATCGATTTTTGATACGATGGACTATCGCCTCATTAACTGATGTAATACGTTTTCCGTAGCCACCTCTCAAATATTGATATAATGATATTTTTAGAATATTTATATGTAATATAACATATTTATAATTATATAATTATAATATCACATATACCTTCTTACCTTCCATTTAGTTGGAATATGATAATGTCGCTCGTGTGGAGGACTAACTACAGCATCACGAAGCGATGTGACTCGTTCTTAATATACACTTTAAATTGAAATTTATAAGTATATGTTTAATTAATATATGTGATACATATTAAACAATAATGATTTTTCTAGGTTAATAAATTATTTTCCTTTATTTCCTTTCATCTATTTTCAAAATTGAAATATCTTTTATGCTTACGTACGACCTAATATCTCCATGATCAGTGTATTGAATTTTCTGTCTCTAAATTTTATGGATTAATATAAATATAAAAATAACTAAAATATATGATATTTGTATCATATTCATCATACTAGATATTATGAAATAATGATCAATGTAAAAAGTCTGAAAATATAAAATAAAGAGATAAATGAAAAACAATACAATTATTACTTCAAACATGATTTTAACGAGGAAATGTTTATAAATGGTTAATAAAAGGTCACATGGAAATAATATATGGTTATATATATATAATTATGGTTCGAATATAGTTTTATAATAAACGTGTATATACTATGATGAAGTTTCAAATGATTAAGAAGGAATTCAAGACATAAAGTGAGGCAATTTCTTCTCAAATTTGATTCTTTGGGATATATGTGATGTTATGAAACTAAATTGTTTTTTGAGGTGTATATATTGTCCCTTTGAATTTTTATATCATGAATTTTTTTAATCTAATGATATTTAATGTTTTTATTTTTTTTTATTTTTTGGGGCATATGATTTAATAGATACAAATGTGGTAATTTTTTGATATTATAATTTCATTGACTAGAGAAAATGTTTAAGATATTTATTTTGATGATGAAATAATATGATATATCTAGCAATAAAAGAATTAAATTTATTCTACTATATTTATTTTATAAAAATAATTTTTTCCTTTCATTTCCCTCTATTTATGTTCTCAGAACACCAATAAAATCTTTTAAGGAAAATCAACTTTATTTCTTTCTTCAGTTGGAATCCATTTTTCTTACATGTCCATGAATTATAAAAACAACATAGTGAGATATTTAATATTGAAAAAAGATTTTTTATATTAATTTTTTTCTTATTTTATTTATTAAAAATAGTTTTAAATAAGTATTCTTTCCTTTCTTTTGAAATATGTACTTCTTGACTTTTTAACAAAGAATGAAGGGAATGTTTTATTTTAAATTGTATGAAATGAATGAGATTCACCACTTTCAAAAACATTATATTCTTATAGTAATATTTTATTATTTGAGAAGGTTATTTTCAAACAAAATTATTTCCATAATATTTTTTTAATTTCTAGTTTTTTAAAGTTTATTTTCAAAGAATGGTTATATTTATAATGAAATGTTCGAGTTGTTTTTATTTTTGAAATCATTTTACATTTAAGATGAAATAATTTTATGTAAGTTTAAAATTAATTGGGAAAAGATACATTGATACCATATTTATTGTTTTTTGGATGGTTCATATTTAAGATTATTTTATTTGTATAAAACACATTTTTTTCATTGGTTATGATATGATAAATGTGTAATCAAGACCATTAATTTTCATTTGTTATGAAATAATAAATGTGTCAAGAGGCCCATCTTTTTATTGGTTCTAGAATAATAATAAATTATGATATTCTGGAATAAATATTTATGAATTATGTGATGGGTGACTCCTATATCATCCTTAAATGAACTAGGTAATGATGGATATATCACGAGTTAATTATGTAACGTGTGAATTTGATTTCATATTCAGAAATTTATGTGTTGACCTTATTTCATGTACATAAGGTTATGTGTTATATAATTTTCTTGTCCATAAGTTTATATATATGAGTTATTTCTTGTACATAATGTTATAATTAGATCTTCTTTCGAATCCATAATCTTATGTGATGGAATAATTTAATGTCTATAACATAATGAGGGAACTGATCTCTATTTGAACATGTTCACAATGATGTAAGATTATCTACATGAAAAAATTCTATGTCTTATTCCATTATTATTATGTCATGGATTATTTTATTTTATTCTTTTATAATTCATGTTTGAAGAATTACCATAATTTATTTGATCACCCATTTTTATAATCTAGGACATATAAGGTATGGTTTATAGATGTTATTATCATGTTACCACACACTTATGATTATGTTTTGGTGATATATCAATTTTTTACCCTTACTAAGAATATAATATTATCAATTATTATGTTTTCATTCCCTATGTTATGAATAAATGTATTAAGTATGATATATCTAATAAGGGTGTTAGTTATAAATAATTATGTGTGAGATGATATAGTTCACTTATAAACAATTTATTTATGTTTCCATATTTACAAAGAAACTAAAACCATATGATACCCATACATTTATGTTTGTATTGTAATGAATATTCAACTTAAAATACATAATATCAATGTATGAAATAATGGATCACAATATTCAAACAACACATCATTATAGATTACCCTACATTCAAAAATGATGTTGGCCCAAGAAAGGTAAGTAATAAAGAATAACCCAATCACCATCCTCGAACTCCAATAGGTAAAAATAAGAGAATAAAAAGTATTTTTGATGACACTAATCCATCACTGACTCATCAAAATAAAGTTTTCCTTTTTCTATCATCACCGGAATAAAGATTTACCAAACTAATGGTTCCATTTTAAATTAATCATATTAACAATTTTTGTAGGAAAATTCAATTAATGGAAGATCCTTTTCCAAAGAACCTATGAAATCAAAAATGTACCCCAAATAATTTCATTAAGAATATGAATGGATCAATATGTTTTTCCATCCATATAAGGGTTATATGAAGTGTTTAACTTCATCTGGGTACTCAACACCTCTTTTAAATGTTCACAAATCCTAGATATAAATTGAGGTTCCCTTTCTGAAAAAATACTGTAGAAACTCCATTGTGAATTTGGATATCTCATTATTTAAGTTCCCGAGATATTACCACTTCAAGGTCTCCTTAATATTAAGGAAATAAACTTATATTTTAAATAGATCAATGATAATCCAAATTTCATCCTTTTCATTATTATTCCCTGGTAAACTAATATTCCAGTCTATAGATACCTCAACCCACTTCCAGTTTGAAATGGAGAAAGGTTTCAATAAACTAGAAGGTCATTGGTAATCCACTTTAATCTATAGATATATAATTAATTATGGCATGAATCCTACAATCAACCACCTTATCTACATAAACAAATACCGATGTATCATATTGTGATACATCTTCATAGTCTACGGTTGTACATGCAGACAATAATGGTGCCCACTACCAATAATGTTTTTCCTTATAGATATCAAGATGGCCAAAAAAATACAGAAACAAATCACCAAATAAAGTATGAGGCCAATCATAAAATGTCTCCCCTATATTAAAGATTTTATGATAGCACTGGAAATCAATTATTGATAACCGTTGGAGGAAAATCCAAAAATCAAATGATTTTTCAGCCATCACAGAATCTAAGAACACCTTCCACCATCCTCCTCTACTTTCAAGATCATATTATAAAATAATGTATCCATAGACAACTAAAATACACAATCCATCAATTATTTAGTTTTTAATTTCATTCTCAATGTTTTAGATACCACATTCCCTTATATAGGTGTGTTTGTAAAATGAAAATCGAATGTTAGAAAATACTCATCCCAGTGTCTCTATAATAACTTATGATCCATATGAGTAAAATGTTAATTAGTATCTTAGTATTTGAATATAATGTATGTAATTATGCAGAGATATAGTGGAACCATGTTTTGATTACATACATCATAGCTTCTAACTCATGTTCATGGGTAGGATAGGTATTCTCATTATGAGATAATTGGAGATAACTATAGGCAACAACAATATAAAATTTATCAAAACACATTCCAATACCATAATTGAGGCCTCTAAATATACTTCATATCCTAAACCCAGTTCTGTAAGAATCATAATTTTAGATAATGTCAACTTTATCTTTGGTTACTCGAAAGATTCTTTACATTTATCATTCCACTTAAATATGAAAAACTGATGGGTTAATTCTATTTTCAAAGGCATAAGATTACTTATATCAAGAAAAAAACTCC
Organism: Viscum album; assembly: GCA_963277665.1. Taxonomy (NCBI): domain Eukaryota; kingdom Viridiplantae; phylum Streptophyta; class Magnoliopsida; order Santalales; family Viscaceae; genus Viscum; species Viscum album. The sequence goes on along the minus strand of CAUJRU010000103.1, from coordinate 1,509,863 downwards.
TATAATAACTATCCAAGAAAAATTAACACTAAATTTTAAACACATTTATAGTTTATTCAGATAAATCACTAGAGGAATATTTTGAAGATCCACTAAGATTCCGCTTATTGATATAACATGGCCCAAAAAACTTCACTTCTTGGATAAAAAATTCATATTTTGAAATATTACCATAAAAATGATGTACATTTAAAATATAAAAATTATATCCAATTGATCCCTTTTTTCTCATCTAAATTTATGTACACCAAAATATCATCCAAAAAAATGAAGACAAAAGAGTCTAATAACCAATTAATGATCTGGTTCATTAGTTCCATAAATACTGCAGGAGAATTAGTGAGATCAAATGGAATGAAAAGAGGAATAAAACACACATACTAAATTCTAAAAAATGACTTAGATATATCCTCTTCTCGGAAACATAATTTACCATATCTCAATTATAGGCCAAATTTTGAATACCATGATGCTCGAATGATTTTATCAAAGAGATCATTAATCCTAGGTAACAAGTATTTTTTCATAAATCTCACCTGATTAGGCCTTCAGTAATCACACAATATCTAAGGATTTAATGTTCCTTATTTCAAAAGAGATAGGTTGAGGACCATGGAGACACAATATGCTTAATAAATTTCTTTAAATTATGATCCCCAAGTTGAAATTTAATATTGTTTTACATAATAGGTCCTATACGATATGATGGAATACAAATTGGAATTGTCATGGGGAGTAGGTTAATAGTGAACTCAAACACCCTCTAGGGAGACTACCCTAAAAGATCATAAAAAATACCTTAGGGAATAAAATCACTACAATAGGATGTGAAATGATAAAACATTAACAAAAAAAGTCAGGAAAAAAATTTCTAAACGAAATGAGATCATTATAGTGTAAGGAACAATATCCCCCCATATCCTTGATCTAGAATCCCACTCACCCTGAAGGAAATGAGGAACCCCATAAAGAGAATGAAACTAAACATGAAAATGGTAAAAATAAATCTGGGGTATAATAATGATCATCTAATCCATTCAGATGATAATTATTAATAAATCAAGATCACTAACTATGATGTTTGACAACAATTTGATATTAAAAATCATAACTTAGCATATAGGACATTTAAAACCTTTTTCTTAAATATTTTCTAAAGAGTGGAAATATCTAATATTAACAGAGTGGGTTCTAATCATAATCCCAACACATCAATCAACTTATAAAATATAAATTATTGATATGAACTTGTACCCAACAAATATAGATCTATAGAGGGTGAAATGAACACTGTACCTCTAACAGTAGCTAGCTCTACTTTAGATTCCCCTAGTGCATAAAATATTTCATAATTAATTATGATATCAACTCCCCCTAATATTTATTCACATAATGTGTAACCCCTTTATCATGGTAATGCCATCCACTATCCTTTGACTAATTAAAATGAACTCGACAACCTTTATTATGAGTGGATCCGACTTTTCTACCATGATACCTTATACAAATAAAATGTTTGGGATGACCAGATTGTCTATAATGATGACATGTCCAAGGTTATTCTATAAATATGGTCTTGGTATGAATATTACTCCTACACTGATATAATTCCACCAATTTCCATCCCTTATAAGCTATTACCAATATAAAATGATCACCATTAGACTTATTTTTCTGGCCACAAGACACAACCAAGATACCTTCTTCAGTAATTGAAGCTCCACATATACATGTCTTTATAGACCTGTTATCTTCTTCTATAGCTAATTTATCAACCACCACAAAAAATTATGGGTAAAAATAATATAATCATAATCACCGACAATCATCCCTCATACCCATTATAAGCCTCTAATATTTAATGTAGTAAATATAACTAATCTCGGGTTATAAGTGTATCAACTCATTGGAATGAATGACATACTCCAAAATTTAACACTCCTATAAATCAAATGTTAGAAATTACAGATACTTTTCTACTCTGAATTCTTCAAGATAGAATTATTGGTTGAAGACATTCTTAAAAGATGTACAAGTAATATTCTTATGTAACATAACATACACAATGGAGTCCCACAATTTTTACCCTGTCTTTCAAGAATTTAAATAAAAAACCCACTATATATTTCATGGGATACTTAAATAAATGGAAGATACTATAAATAAAGTTTAGGTACCATATATATTATTTAGGTTTCTTACCAACATGAAATATAGTTGGATTTTTTTTGGAAAATTCTTTTCCATGATCCATCATTCAACCCTAGTTTTGAACACCCTTCTGACAGAGAGTCTGAATTATGTGGATAAATGATTCCATCAATGAGGGGTATACTAGATGATTCTCTTGTAGAACTTTCCTTGTAGCTTCCTTACCTATTTTGGGAAGATCACATCAAGGGGATATTTTCAAACCAATACAAAATAGAATATCCAATTAGATTTTGAGAAAATATTCAAATAAAAATATGAATTCAAGAATACATATTAAATACATTAAACATTATGAATTTTAACTAAACACATATTCAAAAAAATGGGGAAAACATTTTTAAAAGAATATATTATCAAAATAACCCCCAAAATATTTTTTTTTTCATTTAAATATCTTCAAAAACCAATCTAAATATTAATAAAAATACATGGCCACTTATGGTCACTAGAGTTCATACACATATTTGAGTCAACCAGGCACCCTTCTTCTCTTATTAAATAAATTCTAATAGTCCTCACTCTTATCTACCATAGAAACCAAACCAAACCCAGAATGTGTTATCACAATATTCTAGTAGGGTATATTCCTGGATACCATTTTTTAACAAACCAATCGTAGTTGACATGACATGTAACTTGAGAAGGTCCTCCATGAGGAGGAGATGAACAATACCAACAAAACATGTATTATGACTAAATTAATAAAGATGAATAACATAGTTTAATGTAGAATGGAAATACGCATCCATGATGCATACAAGGACAATACAAAAGGTTAAACATGAAATCTAAACAAATGTATAATAAAACTAAGTGTCCATGGGACCAACTGTCACCACTATCCCAACCCACATTAAATGAGGCAACATCCAAGATAATCGTGCATACCACAAGGTTCAATTACCTCTACATAGTCTATAAAAAACTATATTTGAAAACATCCAAAGGAATATGATGTGTTTAAGGAGAAAACCTAGTAAGATACCACCATGAATATATACAACATCTATCACCATGAAACAATTAGTTCTATATTTAAAACAAAAAATGTTTATAAATAAACATCAATTGAAAACAATTTTCTAAAACATCCTTTCTTTTTCATTAACGTGTTTCCTATTCACCTAAACTAGTACATTGAAATGTATATGAAAGATGGTACAAATTAATTAACATATAATTATCCATGGAAATATATTATGTTAAAAATGTGAGAAAAAAATGATATAATACCATCATTGTTAAAATCAAGTACAAGTGGAATCTATGTGATGACCCAGACCCTCAGGATCCTTTCCATTGCAAAAGTCCAGATCCTAAGGGTAGCATCTCGGCGTGGGACCGATCGGTGCCACTGATCGGTGAGACCGATCGGTGAGACCGATCGATGAGACCAACCGATCGGTGAGACCGATTGGTGTCACCCATCCATGTCAGGGTTTTTCCAATAGTGCCTCTTTTTTGCGATAATTGAGTTTTAAACCCTATTTTGACCCCTTTAAGTTTGTTTAAATGCCCTATAACAGCCATTAATGGAGTTTAACTAAATTTTTAATGAGGTACCCCGGTGTGTGCGTCGGTTTAAACCACCACAAAGGGTGGGGACCTTTTAATGATGAATGGGGCCGCGTGGTCAACCCACGACCCCGCTCCTTACATGGTTTCGTATTCTTATCTCAACTGTCCCCGAACTTTATAAACTAAAGGGTAATCCTTGGGTTTCTTTTCTTGATCACCCTCCCATCGATTCGTCGGCTCTTTCTTGAGTTCCCGAGGCCCCTCCCCTGCAAATCGAACATTCCCTGTTCCTGGTGGCGTAATGATAAACTTCGATCGTTGGTCAACCAGGTAGGGATTCCTCCTTCGTCTCTCCTTACTATTTATCATGCGGGGTGGGTATGATTTTTCCTTGTGAGGGGATTGAGGAAGCCCAAAGTTAATGAAGATAATAAACGAACTTTAAAGAATGGGGGGAGGGATGTGATCGATGATGCTGGTCAGTTTTTATGCTCTTTCAGGATTAATTATTTTTGATTTGTGCGGGATTACTCCTACTGAAAATCATGGTCATTGGTGGTCTTTCACTGTGCACTAATAAACCCATACTTCTTGTGTTGGTCATGTGAAAGAAATTGTCTAATTATGTACATGCGGAAAAATAAATTGAAAGCACCAGGATTAACCCTTCTTCTGTGATAAACCTGGTTGAAATACAACAACATTGAAATCATGGAGTGTGTTAAATCTTTTAAATCTGAAAATACCAGAATGGGCCTGCTTTGTGTTTCTGGTAGTGGTTTGGTTATTTCCTTTCACGAGATGATTCTTTGGTGATTTGGGTGGGGATGGGATCCCCTGCTGTTATGGTTTCGCCGGTTGTGAATTTGAGGCCGTGTGATTACCTTTTCTATATCACGAATTGGGGTGGGATCCTCTGTTGATGAGAAACCGTTTGAATCTAGAATTTGGGGAGACAGGGTAGTGTCTTGGGGTTTTCTTTGGTTCCAGTACTTTGAGGGATCTCCCTTATCCCTTTTGTTGTTGTGACCCTAGAAGAGAACCGGCTGTGAATGCTTAAGTTAATATTAGCTGCAACTTTTCCCTGAGTTTATTATTATGTTGTTAGTTTCCCAGTAGTGCAGAACATTATTTTAAATGAGATTACATGAACATGGAAACATGGATTGGAAAAATGGGGTCTTGGTTTGATGTGAGTTGTGACTCGTATTTGAGTGCTTCTATGTTCTTTAGGCAGGCTGAAGAAAAACCTAATCTTGGGTGAGTTCTTATTACCTATACATATACTTGTAGTTTTTGTGTTTCTTATTCGCGCCCCACCCATGTTGAGAACTTAGTGCCGAACACCCCCACTTCATGGGGGAGGGTGTTTTTCACAACACATCTATTAGTGGCTGGTTATTAGCTCATTTCTGATCCCTTTCCCGGATAGGCCAAGTATCTTCGGGCAGGCTGTGATGGACTGAGGTCCATTATTAGCCCAAGAACCTTCAGGCGGGGTATTGTGGTGGTTATGGCCTAGGTGTGTGCGGGCAGGTGGTTTCCCATGTGTCTTCGGGACGAGGCCCTGGTGTCTTCGGACGTGGCAGTGGATCTTCTAGCCCAGGTGTCTTCGGGCGTGATGGTCGTTGTTCTGGACTAGGTGTTTACAGGCGTGGTTACGTATGACAGTTGTGGCCCAGCTGTGTCCGGGAGGGGTTTGGCAGTGGGACTGCGTGAGGTTGTGGCCCAGGTGTGTGCGGGTAGGGTTTGGCAGTGGGACTACGTGAGGTTGTGGCCCAGGTGTTTGCGGGCGGGGTGTGGTAGTGGGACTGCAGTAAGAATGACAGGATTGGTTCGATGCATAGGATGTCTTCGATAACAAGTGGGAAAGTGGCACGGGGTACCCAAACATCGATGTGATTTTTATTATATATTACCCTTCTTGCGTTATTTGGTGAGTGTGGTTGGTGGGTGGGATGGATGGATTCCTTGATAGTGTTGGTTGTCTGCTTCTCACGGGACTTTAGTACGTTCCCCCACTTGTGCACGGGAGTCTTTGGTTTTTACCTTCTGAGTATACTTTTATGCTCACCCTACATATATAAAACTTCTTTCAGGTTTTCAGGAGGACTTCAGGCATCACGCGGGACCATACTAGTGCAGAACCTTCGGACAGTTGTTGTTACCATTTTTTTCTTTCATGGTATATTTTTACCTTGGGTTTTTTGTGGCTTGTATCATTTACTTTGAACATGCATGTGGGAATGGTCTACTTTTTTGGATTTACTTTTCTTCAGTTTGGGTGTTGTTGGGTTTCATCATCTTATCTCCCGATCCTATAAAACAAAAAGGGCAATTCCTTCCATTCATGTGTGATTTACATACCCTTGGTGCTATTCGCCACTCTGGGACCTATTGAAGGCATGTTTCGGGGGTCCTTATCTCTTCTTCAACTTAAAGAAGGAAGGGCTTGGGAATCTGCTGACTCTTCCCTCTTTTTGGTGAATTCAGGTTGTGACAGAATGGTATCAGAGGGAAGTTGAGAGATAGGATGGAGTCTGGATCTAGGCACAGTAAGGACTGCATGGTATGGTAGGGAAAAAGTGTTGTGTGACCTTGGTGCGTGAATTAGGCCAGGGAAGACCGGCTAGGACACAGGATTTTAGGGCCCCCCGTGATCCGATGCAAGGACTCCAGACATACCGAACGACCACGTGAGGACACACTAATTACAGGGTAGAGACCCTAGGAAAGGTAAATGAATCATAATGAATTGTGTTCTCGTGTTTCATGGGTGTTTTGGGAATTTCAATCAATAACAAGTTAAAGAAATTTTAAGAACAATATTCTGCACTACTTGGGCTTAGGAATTCCTTGTTTACCTTGCAGCTATGGCACCTGGGAGGAGACCACATGTGGTGCGGGAAATCGAGGCCACAGAGACTACCTTAGCCGATCGGCAGAGAGATGATCAAGAAGAGGAGGATGACCAGTGGCAGAAGACACTTCAAGCCTTCCAGCGACAGACCCTCGAGAAGTATGAGGGCAGCACTTCTGACATGAAGACGGAGAGCTGGCTAGAGGATCTGTTGATAGCCTTCGGCCTGATCTAGGCTCCGACCAAGTACTGGGTTCCTCTGGCCATCAGCCAGATGCGGGGAGCGGCGCGTCAGTGGTGGACTCTTTACCTGGGAGAGAGGAGAGAGGCTGAGGTGGCATGGGCTGATTTCGAGAAGGAGTTCCAGGCGAAATTCCTCTCTTCTACGATGATGGTAGAAAAGAGGCAGGAGCTACTATCCCTCCAGCAGGGGAGTATGTTAGTAAGGGAGGTGGTGATCAAGTTCAAGGACCTCATACTTTTTTCTCCAGACCTCTTTCCAGAATAGGAGTCTCGGGTAAGTCGTTTAGAGGAGGCGCTCCGACCCTCCCTTCAGTATGCTGTTACCCCCTTCACCCTACTGACGTACATGGAGGTCCAAAAGAAGGAAAAATTAGTGGAGAGGATGCATGCTCTAGGAGGTGTGTCATTATAAGGGATCTACCTAGGATCATTTAAGGGGATGTCCGTCCACACCAGGCCTCCAGCGTCGGGACCCTCCAGGTTCCGACCAGCAGGGAGAAGACCGCAACAATTCCAGTTCCAGTCCCCCAGTCCTCACCCATTCCTTTTGGCCCCATGAACGAGGTGTTTCGTCTGTCCGATCCATGGACATATCCAGAATCAGTGCACGGACCGAGTTAAGTACGAAAGTGGCAGGCAAGCCCCTCACCATCCCCAGCAGCATATCCCAGCTAGGCCCTTCCAGCAGCAGCAACAGGGTCAGCGAGCTCCCGCTCCTCCGGGGGAAGGCATTTCAGGAGGAGTCCGACCTCAGGGAGATCCTCAAGGACCTTGACCAGGGCGTGGTCGGGGAGGTGGCCGACATCCGAGAGGAAGAAGAGCTGGGTGTGGGAAGTTTCACACCACGGAGGTAGCACTCTCATTGGGACTGGAGGTTGTTCGAGGTACGATCAGTTTGTTTAGCACCCTTTCTTATGCCTTGTTCTATACCGGCGCTTCACACTCTTTCATTTCACCTAGTCTATTCCATGCCTTGGGCCTAGATGCCGAGAAACTTCCAGTTCCCCTGGTGATGAGCACACAAGTCGGTGGTCAGACCGACTTGTTTTATGTTTGTCGAGGATGCAGACTGATGATAAGCCCACATCAGTCAGCCAGGGATCTACTACTGCTACAGATACAACCATACGATATCATCCTAGGCATAGACTAGCTGTTCTCTATGTGTTCCATCATCGACTGTTTCCGAGGAAGGGTTGTGTTCTCAGACTTGGGCAGCCGGCATGTTACTTTCACCAGTGAGCGGAGCAGTCAGAAGGGCAGCAGGCAAGAGGAACCCCTCTTCTCCTTATTAGTCGAGCTGTCAGTAGAGTCAGTAGATGCTAAGATGGTGGGGGTGCCAAGAATCGTCAGTGAGTTTATAGACATATTCCCTGGAAAGGTGACGACTCTACCCCCTCGACGTGATATCGAGTTTGGGATAGACTTATAGCCTGGTGCTCATCCAATTTCTATGGCTCCTTACCGGATGGCACCTTCAGAGGTACGAGAGTTGCGGATTCAGATTGACGATCTGATGAAGATGGGTTATGTTCGACCGAGTGCGTCACCATGGGGTGCTTATGTTTTGTTCACAGAGAAGACATATGGTTGTCTCAGGCTATGCATAGACTACAGGAGGCTGAATTAGGTAACAATCAAGAATAACTACCCTCTTCCGCGGATAGATGATATTTTTGACCATCTAAAAGGGGCAGGATGGTTCTCAAATATCGACCTACAGTCTAGATATCACTAGTTGAGAGTGAAAGAGGACGACATCACAAAGACGGCCTTCAGGTGCAGATATGGACAGTTCGAGTTCGTAGTCATGCCCTTCGGTGTTACGAACGCCCTGGCTGTGTTCATGGGGCTTATGGACTCCATATTCCAGGAGTATCAAGATTAGATCGTAGTTGTGTTCATCGATAATATCCTGATCTATTCATGATCAGAGGAGGATGATGCGGAGCACCTGAGGATGGTTTTGGATGTCCTCCGACAACACCAACTCTATGGTAAGTTGTCGAATTGCAAGTTCTGGACGTGAGAAGTGGACTTCCATGGGCACGTAGTGTTCGATCACGGGGTAGCGGTAGACCCATCAAAAGTTGAAGTAGTTGTATCTTGGGAATCACCCAAAAATGTGGCATAAGTTCGTAGTTTCCTCGGGCTGGCAGGTTACTATCAGAGGTTCGTACCCAACTTCTCCCGAGTTGCAGCCCTTTTGACAGCCTTGACCAAGAAGGACCAGGTTTTCGTGTGGAGTGGGTAGTGCGAGGCAGCCTTTAGCTATCTGAAGGAGAGGTTGTTTAGTGCCCCAGTGCTAAGGTTACCAGAAGAAGGGGCGGCGTATGAGGTTTTCTGTGATGCGTTAGGGAAAGGCCTCAGATGTGTGTTGATGCAGCGACAAGGGGTGATCACTTATGGGTCTAGGCAGCTACGCCCTCATGAGCATAATTATTCTACCCACGACCTGGATCTTATAGCGGTTGTTTTTGCGCTAATGTTATGACGACATTTTCTTCATCGGAGAATGCTTTGTGGTCTTCACAGATCACAAAAGTTTGAGGTATATCTTCTCCCAGCGGGACCTAAACTTGCGGCAGCGAAGGTGGGTGGAGTTTCTCTAGGATTAAGACTTCGAGATTTCCTTCACTTCAGGGAAGTGGAATATAGTGGACAATGCCTTGAGAAGGAGTTCGCAGAAGGATTCTGTCCGAGAGTCGGCAGACGCCTAGAAGGCGATGGAGGAGTTGGCTTCCTTGCACCTGGATGCGAGGATGGAAGGCTGTAGAGGTTGCATGTATCAGATGATAGTGCAGTCATCAATGTTTCAGCAAGTCTAGGAGTCTCATTGGGGAGACCCAAAGTGCGAAGTGATGCGTGACCGAGTTGACCAGAGCAATGCTCTGGAAGGATGGACGGAGGATGGTCAAAACCAGATGCTTTTCCAAGGAAAGCTGTTTGTTCCAGAGGCGATGCACGATGAGGTTCTCAGTGAGTTCCAAAACTCACCCCTAGAGGTACACCCAGAAGTTTTCAAGATGTACCAAGGTCTGAAGAGACAGTTCTAGTGGCCCGGAGTAAAGCGAGAAGTGGCAGAGTTTGTGGCCAAGTGCCTAGTGTGTCAGCAGGTGAAGGCAAGAACACCATGTTCTAGGTGGCCTGCTGCAGTCTCTGGATGTCCCCGAGTGGATGTGGGAGGACATATCGATGGATTTATTCACGGGACTACCCAAAGTGCATGGAGGCTGTGACGCCATATGGGTAGTAGTGGACCGGTTGACGAAGTCGGCTCACTTCCTGGAAATTGAGAAGTCAAGTGAAGTGGATGCTTTGGCATAGAGGTACGTGGATGAGGTGGTGCAGTTGCATGGAGTTATGAGGTCCATAGTCTCGGATAGGAATGCATGGTTTAACTCACGAGTCTAGAGAGTATTGCAGCATGCTTTTGGCACCCAAATACGTCTTAGCACATCTTTCCTTCCCCATACATATGGACAGACAGAGCGCACCATCCAGACCTTGGAGGATATGCTGCGGGCATGTGTTCTGGACTCAGGAGGATCATGGGTGCGACACTTGCCTCTGGTAGAGTTCACCTACAATAATATCTATCACTCTACCATTGGTATGGCCCCATTTGAAGCCTTGTACAGAAGACCATGCTGCTCACCTGTGTGTTGGACTGAAGTAGGAGAGTCAGACATCCTTGGCCCGGAGGTGGTGCAGAGCACGACAGAGAAGGTCCAACTCATACGGGAAAGGATGAAGGATGCCCAGGACCGGCAGAAGTCGTATGCTGATTATAGGAGAAGGCCCTTGGAGTTTGAGGTTGGAGACCATGTGTTCTTTAAAGTCACCCCTCGGTGTGGACAACAGAGGTTTGGTAAGGGGGGTAAGCTTTCCCCCAGGTTCATCGGACCCTTCGAAGTGTTGGGGCGGGTCGACGTAGTGGCTTATCAGCTAGTGTTTCCACCACCGCTACTGAGGATACATGATGTATTCCATGTGTCCCAGCTTTGTCGGTATCTGCACGACGATTCACATGTCCTCGACTGGGGAGAGCTAGACATCGAGAACGACGTGACCTTTGTGGAGAGACCAGTGATGATAGAGGATCATGAGGAGAAGGTGCTTCGTGGGTGAACCATTCCCTTGGTTCGTGTGTTATGGAGACATGGTGGGATTGAGTAGAGTATGTGGGAGAGGAAAGCACAGATGCACACCTAGCACCCAGAGATTTTTTGACTCCCTTGTTGTTTTTTTACGACCATGTTGAGATGTTTTACCTGGGGCTCGAATATATGTGGGATGGTTGTTTTTCTTAGCCATGAAATGATCTGTTCCATGTCCCTGTGTGTGTGTGTGTGTTCGAATGTGTAATGATGGAAAAAACTAACTGCTAATTGGGACACATTAATGTGGATGCAATTAAAACCGTGCAGGTGAGTCATTGCCGCCCAAAGTGAATAATATCCTGACATGTAAGAAGGGAATTCCTGACTCATGTGTTAGTGTTTCTGCATAAAAATGGGGTTCACTTCAGAGAGGTATCTTCGGGGTGGCTGTTCGGACCCTCTCCTTCCTTCTGAGTTGTTTTGATTCTCGAGGGTGAGAATAGTTTGAGAGGTATCTGATGTGATGACCCAGACCCTCAGGGTCCTTTCCTTTTCCAAAATCCGGATCCTAAGGGTAGCGTCTTGGCGTGAGACTGATCGGTGCCACCGATCGGCGTGACCGATCAGCGCTACCGATAGTTGAGACCGATCAGAGAGACCGATCGGTGCGACCGATCGACGCCACCGATCGGTGAGACCGGTTGATGAGACCGACCGATCGGTGTCACCCAACCTTGTCGGGGTTTTTCCAGTAGCACGTCGTTTTTGCGATAATTGAGTTTTAAACCCTATTTTGACCCCTTTAAGTTTGTTTAAATACCTAGTAACACCCATGAATGGCTTTTAACTAAATTTCTAATGAGGTACCCTGGTGTTTGCGTCAGTTTAAACCACCCCGAAGGGTGGGGACCTTTTAATAACTTACGGGGCCACATGGTCAACCCACAACCCCGCTCCTTACGCGGTTTCGCGTTCTCATCTCAACCATTCCTAGTCTTTATAAACTAAAGGGTACTTCTTGGGTTTTTTTTCTCGATCACCCTCCCATCGATGTGTCTGCTCGTACTTGAGTTCCCGAGGGCCCACCCCTACAAATCGAACATTCCCTATTCCTGGCGGCGTAAAGATAAACATCGATCGTTGATCAACCAGGCAGGGATTCCTCCTTCATCTCTCTTTATTGTGTATCATGAGGGGTGGGTATGCTTTTTCCTTGTGAGGGGACTGATGAATCCCAGAGTTAATGAAGATAATAAATGAACATTAAATAATGGGGGGAGGGATGTGATCGATGATGCTGGTTTGTTTTTATGCTCTTTCATGATTAATGATTTCTGATTTGTGTGAGCTTACTCCTACTGAAAATCATTGCCATTGGTGGTATTTCTCTGTGCACTAATAAACCCTTACTTCTTGTGTTATTCTTGTGAAAGGAATTGGCAAATTATGTAAATGTGGCTAAACAAATTGAAAGCACTAGGATTAACCCTTCTTCTATGATAACCCTGGTTAAAATACAACGGAATTGAAATCATGGAGTGTGTTAAATCTTTTAAATCTGAAAATACCAGCATGGGATTGCTTTGTGTTGGTGGTAGTGGTTTGGTTATTTCCTTTCACGGGCCGATTGCTTGGTGATGTGGGTGGGGATGGGATCCCCTGTTGTTATTATTTCTCCGGTTGTGAATTTGAGGCTGTGTGGTTACCTTGTCTATATCAAGAATTGGGGTGGGATCCTCTGTTGATGAGAAACCATTTACTTATGGAATTTGGGGAGATAGGGCAGTGTCTTGGGGTTTTCTTTGGTTCCAGTACTTTGAGGGATCTCCCTTACCCCTTTTGTGGTTGGGACCCTAGAAGAGAACTGGGTGTGAATGGTTAAATTGATGTTGGCTGTAACTTTTCCCTTAGTTTGTGATTATGCTGTTAGTTTCCCAGTAGTGTAGAAATTTATTTTAAATGAGATTACTTGAACATGGAAACATGGATGGGACAAATGGGGTCTTGGTTTGATGTGAGTTGTGGCTCGGATTTGAGTGCTTCTGTGTTCTTTAGGCAGGCTGAAGAAAAACCTAAACTTGAGTGAGTGCTTATTACCTATGCATATACCTGTAGTTTTTGTGTTTCTTATTCGTGCCCCACCCATGTTGAGCACTTAGTACCGAACACCCCCACTTCATGGGGGAGGGTGTTTTTACCAACACATCTATTAGTGGATGGTTATTAGCTCCTTTATACTCCCTTTCCCAGATAGCCCAAGTATCTTCGGGAAGACTGTGATGGACTGAGGTCCATTATTATCCCAAGAATCTTCGGTTGGGGTAGTGTGGTGGTTATGGCCCAGGTGTGTGCGGGCAAGTGGTTTCCCAAGTGTCTTCGGGATGAGGCCCAAGTGTCTTTAGACGTGGCAGTGGATCTTCTATCCCAAGTGTCTTCGGGCGCGAAGTTGGTTGTTTTGGCCTAGGTGTTTACAGTTGTGGTTACGTATGATAGTTGAGGCCCAGGTGTGTATGGGCGGGGTTTGGCAGTGGGGCTACGTGAGGTTTTGGCCCAGGTGTGTGCAGGCAGGGTTTGGCAGTGGGAATGCGTGAGGTTGTGGCCCATGTGTGTGCGGGCGGGGTGTGGCAATGGGACTGCAGTAAGAATGGTGTGATTGGTTCGATGCATAGGATGTATTCAACAACCAGTGTGAAAGTGGCGTGGGGTACCCAAACATTGATGTTCTTTTTATTATATATTACCTTGCTTGAGTTATTTTGTGAGTGTGGTCGGTGAGTGGGATGGATGAATTCCTTGATAGTGTTGGTTGTCTGCTTCTCATGGGACTTTAGTACGTTCCCCCACTTGTGCTCAAGAGTCTTTTGTTTTTACCTTTTGAGTATACTTGTATGCTCACCCTACGTATATAAAACTGCTTTCAGGTTTTTAGGAGGACTTCGGGCATCACGTAGGACCATACTAGTGCAGACCCTTGGGACAGTTGTTGTTGTTGTTTTTTTCTTTCATGGAATCTTTTTACCTTGGGGTTTTTTGTGTCTTGTATCATTTACTTTGAACATGCATGTGGGAATGGTCTACTTTTTTGGCTTTAATTTTCTTCAGTTTGGGTGTTGTTGGGTTTCATCATCTTATCTCCCGATCCTATAAAACAAAAATCTTAATTCCTTCCATTCATGTGTGATTTCCATACCCTTGGTGCTAGTCGCCACTCCTGGACCTATTAAAGGTGGGTTTTGGGGGTCATTATCTCTTCCTCAACTTAAAGAAGGAAGGGTGTGGTAATCTGCTGATCCTTCCCTCCTTTTAGTGAAGGCGGGTCTTGAAAATATAGCCCATAGATATTTGTACATGGAGACATGAAGAAACCATGATCCGAGAGTACCATGCGTCTGATCGATGTCAAGGATTACTATAGTCTATCAATATCATAATATAATCCCCTAGTGGTGTCACACACACTAAGGGTACATATTTCTATAACCCAACACACATAAGGTTCCCAATGTGGTATGATTTATAAAAACATTTATATAAACCTTGATAATTATTTATGAAACCTTTTCATAGAAAATAATCACCACTCATGTGCTTGAAAATAAATTTTACGGTCAAAGTAGACATTGAGGCATTTCATAGAATAGATAACGTTCATAAAATATTTTAAATAAAATCCAATTTAAAAACTATTTACCAATCCACCAAAGTGGATTTTTATAAATAAGTCATTACTCAAAAAAAATCAATCAATTTCAAAAACCAAACAAAATTAATTTATAATAACATTATGTAATTCATGTGATAAAACCATTTTATAGAGGCACCTACCTTGTAAATGGAGGAAAATTTTTCTTCTGAAGATTAAGTCCTCACAAGGCTTGATTCCTAAGAAATATCATTAATTACTCATAAAAATATCTTAATTTTGAAACCAAAACTTAATTGGATTCCAATAAAATAAGTGTAAATTATATTAATTAGAGATATAGAAATTAGAAAATAGATTAGATAAAAAACGAATCATACCTTGAATAGATAAACCAAAATCAACCAAGGATCACAAAGGAAGAAATTGAAGAAAAATCTAGATCATGGGGTAGTGGTTATTTTGATCCAAAGTTATTTTATTAGGTTCTTGTATTTAATAATGATCAAGGTTAGTAAAGTAAATTTTACTTTTAAGAGTTTCATATTTGGGTGTAGAGTTTAATAAACTATGCACGAACCATCTGGTGGTGTATTTCCTCTAAACAATAAGGAATAATATTATTTTAAGTTAGATTCACTATTTGATAAAACATTCTTATGACTTTTGATATCTTCTAGATTAGACTCAATAAACTACACATGATTTTGTGAATAACTGCACGATTTAAGAAAACCACGAAAAACACCACTAAAACATACTATTCTAAATCACATGATTACTACACGGTTATTACTAACCATCTACTCAAACTACACTACTTTCCAATTCTTTCTTATAATAAAAATTTCTTGAAACAAATTATTAAAAACCTATAAAAAATCACGAGAAAAAATGAGATCAAACTAAATCATACCATTGACCAAGAGGGAGTCAAAAATCTTGTTATACATTTATCCTATTTTATAGAAAATTAAATCTTAAACCATGGTCACATGCAGAATACTACATCCATGGAATGATTGATTTATGATTTTACCTTTTCATAATAGCCATCCATTTTTGGTTATGAGAATGGAATTAATTGATACATATGATGTTTTTTAAATTTTTAGGGATTTGGTAATAAAAAATGGATAACTAATTAATGATTTGATCGACAAACAACTATAGTAAATTAAACTGTATGAGAAATCATTCTAAGAGAGAAGAAATGATTTCATAGTTTTATTAAGTATCTTCATATATGTTATTCAATTCTTATAATTTTTTACAATTCTATTATAACACAGTAATAAATATTAAAAAAGGTCACTATTATTTTGGTATAATGCTAAAACTACTAAATCACTTCATAATAACACATTAATAGTGGTAGGTTTTTATTAAGGTCTCTTTAACCACCCACATGAACAATTATATAAATTTATATCACAGACGAATAATGGGATTTTATTTATGTTACTGTATTATATAAAAATTTAAATAATTATTTGATATTATTTATGGAATGGTAGCATTAATTTTAAACTGATTAGTTAAGATACCGACACATGTTTACTAAAAATTAATAAATCAAGAACATCACTGAATTTATCTTAAGATATCACAACTAAACTGATATAGAATGAAATTATATAGTTATGAATAATTATGGAACATTATTTCAAGTATATTTTATGATCTAAATTCAATGAACATTGGGATAAAAATGAAGAACAACACTACTATTATGAAACTAGTTCGAAGTAATCAAGATTACTAAAAAACAATATAAAAATAAATAATAATTAAATATTATAAATATAGTGATTAATCATAAATTATTCTTATAAAAGGTTATATATTTGATTTTTTTTAAATTACGTGAATATGTTTTATATGTTTTTTATATATGAGACTATAAAGTTTTTCGACGAAGTCATAATAATTTTAATGGTTTGTACTAACTCAAGAAAGTTACACTGAGTTACAAAATTATAGAATCTCTCTAGTTCCATGATTTATTTTATCTACCTAATGAATATGTGGAATTAATTTTCTTCCCTTATATGGGGTTATATAATTATTCATTATAACCTCATTTTAAAATGATTCTTTCCTAAATAATTATGTAACATATAATGTTTATTTATCTAAAATATCAACTTCTTGAGACATAATTATGTCATACATCATGGTTTCTATATTATAGTGTTCTTACTACACCATTGATATTTTATTTCATGATTATCTCATTATTCATTATATTTAATGATATATTTGAATTTTTTTCAATCAAATATTTTTTACTTGAATGTTTCCAAATACATAAGTGTTATCTATCTCTATATTAAATTCCATGACCCATGATTGATATTACACACTAGAATTTATTTTTTTGTGGTTTATTAAAATTCTTTATTAAAATCAAGTAAAATGAAAAATTTTCATTTCAACATAATTTTATTTCATGGTATTCAGATATTTTTATTTTTATTCATATGATATACTAATAAATGTATTTTTACTCAATTTTCCTTGTTTGAGATATAATTCAAATTTACCAATTGTTTTATTTTTGTTTGGGTATATATTTTTAATGTATTACATTATTAATCATCTCATAACATTTTCTTTGTGGGGAATGAACTTGAATATATCTATTTTTTTCTTTATCTTGACATATAATTCTATGTTATAGGAATAGTTTTTATTTTTATTCCTTTTTTTACCGAACAATATATATTTAAATACATTTACTAAAAGGTGTTGACCAATGTAATACTTTATGTCTCCATGAGTGTTTTGATTTTAATGGAAATATAATGTTTTTAATAGCATTATGTGTAAAATATTCATTTGAGAGTAGGAAGGGAATTCAATGGACTATAGAATCCAAAAGGGGCATTTTATGCATAATAGGTGGTTCAGATGGAATATTAGTCTCTTGACAGAGTCCCATGAGAGGATTGTGTGGTACAATAGTCTTAGATTATAAAAAACACTAGGCCACCCAAGGATCCCACCACCTGTATGGTGAGATTTAAATTGAGAAGAATAAAAAATCTTTACCCTCTAGTTTTAAAAGTGGGTGACCGAATACTACCTTATTTATTGAACACACTAGAAGGATTCAAAACCCCTTCTCCCTCCTTTACCCTCCTTTATTTTTGTTTTTTTGTGAGGTGATCTTACATTAATTAAATGTGATATTCATTACCCAGTCTTCCCCATGGTCTCTTGTATGTTTTCTCTAATTTTGATATATCCTAGGTAGAGAATCAATATAGTTCTTATAAGATTAGGGTAAAATCAGTCAAGTATAACTATTATTACATTATTCTTGTGAAGATGGTGTTTTACAACATCATATTCATGTGGTGTCTCATTTTTTGCTTGAGGTATGTTGAATCATGAATTTTTTCCTTAAATTCCACTAAAATTAAATTAATTTATTGGTGGAATTAGCAGTGTATTTTACGGAATTAGATAGATTTGATATTGGTGGTACACTGCAATGCTTTATTTGGTTGTTGGTCATGGTTATATTGTACAAAGGATTTTTGGTGAGTTAATTATCATTATTCAAATTTTAGATTAAATCGACTAAGTATAATCAATTTGGGATTTCCTTTAAAATGTGTTGAATAATTATCAATAATCCAAAAATAATTATTATTTTTACTCTATTTAGAGATATAAATTTGGGATGTTATATGAGCTTTCCCTGGACTTGGAGTATTTTTCAGACATTGTAAAATAAATGGGAAATGGATTGTAAAATGATTAGTGGACATTGAAAATTTTCCTACAATTTAATGAATGTTTCTTATGATGCATATGTTGTGTAGTCATATAATTGAAGGAAATGACCTATTATAATTAATTAACTCAATTATACAATTCAAATTAAATGATCAAATAATTTATCATACCTTAAATGAATTAGATAAATTATCATGTCCACATTGGACTTAGTGCACTTGTTTGGTGGACTCGTTCATTGATGGTCGAGGACATGACCCAAACTATTTACATTGATATCTAAATCCCTTATGGGGTGTTAACCAAAATAGAGTGGAATGAATAAGACATAGAACTAATTTTCAGGTTCTTCGATACCAATTAAATATAACAGGTCATATCATGATCCTTAAGAGAGCTTATAACCTTTGGTTTTAATGATCTTGATAATGGGGAAGACGATCCTTCCCTTGGAGATAGGTTTAGAAGAGTTGGATAAACCAAAGGTTGAATGTATGGGTTGGATGAATGGATTGACCTAGAATAACTAGGACTTAGATTTAGGCCATGAGCTATATCATTAGGGGTTTTCCGATATGACAAAAAAATTTAGGCTACTTAGGTCATGTTATGTTTATAACTCTATCATGAAGTTTGGAATCCACTGTGCTATAGGTTATACCTAAAGGAGTTATTATAAAAAAAGACCCGTAATAGGATGTTAAACCTATGTAATCGCCTAGGGGCCCCAGTGGCTACCCCTATTACTAAATGATATTAAGTGGGTGTGTTGGGGATTCAGTAAAGATGATAGTGGATATCACCTTAGGACCTCTATTGAATCTGTGAACTTGATGGTCTATGGATAGTTGTGTATAGAGTAGGTATATGACCATCCATTTTTTCAGTTTATTTATAATTTAAAATTTAAAAGGATGTATGGGAATCATTTTTTCGGATTGAATTATTATTATTTCCTACAATTCTAGGGAATCACTAGTTGATATGGATGAGATACCGGGATTCCTAAAATGTCTATGATTTGGTATCACATCACATTAGGGGTGGATTACTAGTTTTTTTATCACAAATAACTTAGAGATAATGTTTTAGTGAATTATTAGAGATGGATATCTGCATCCTTCATCAGAGATAATGGAAAAATACATAGTTGATAGCCCAAGATTCCTTGAAATAGTGTGACCATTGTGAATGTTTGTGATTACTAAGACTCGAAGAGTGAAACAATTAGAAAACTATGAATGTCTTGGAGCCCCCATATTTGAATGATGGTGTGTGGTTATATGTTAGAATATATCCTTAAGCATATAAGTTGGATATTTCATTGGTCACATTGTATAAACTCAACCGATTCCTAGGATAACCCCTAGGATCGGGTGGTCACAACAAATTTGGTACAATTTTAGAGATGTTTATTACGGATACCCATGTGATGGACTACATGATCTGGGAGGGTATTGCATTCAATTTCTTAGATCTCATAGGAATCAGTCATTCTATGATATATAGGATATCCTAATGACTTCCCCCTTTTAAGAGTTAGATTTCATCATGAAAGTGCGATATTTCTATATACTCTCGTTGGGGTTTTCATGAGGGATTTAGGATGGGGTATTCCTAGTGAAAACCTATTTTATTCTATTAATCATGATAGAGGATTGATCATGGGATCTATTGAGTGTGAATAGAGCTTCCCCCAATGTCGTTCTTATTCTTTGAGACATCCAATAGTGGTTGAATTATGAATAGTTGGTTGGGGTCATTGACTAGAGGATCAAAGATGGTCATTGGGCTTGTCTAAGATTATATGTGTGAAACCTAGGAAATGCTGTGATACAATAGTTGGCATGAACACCAGGAAGAGTTCAGAGGCATTTTACATTGGTATAAAGTGGGTATTGTTGGAGGATTATTTTTTCTGGTAGTTTATTGATTTATACATACCGAGCATTTCGACCACATCTATCACTAAATTGATTTTATATATGGGAAAACAATTGGGTTTCCCTATTAAGTTGTTTACATACACATTTTCTAGGAAAAAAATGCACATAGGCACCCAAGAATTAGAAAAATGATTCTTACCAGTACAAGATTGTCTAAGTGCTATGGTTTAATAGTTGAGTTGGGGAATCTCAGATAATATTTAGTGTTTTAGATAAGGTGGGGCTTGGGTATTGTTGTAGATCCTTTGATTTTTTTATTTTGATCTCTATTTATTTCCTTTTTTATTATATATATATATATATATATATTATAGTCCCTGTTGGCTATCGACCTTGTATAAATTTACATCAGTACTTCATTTTTCATCTAATGTTTCATATACCTTATAATTTTATATACTATTTTATTTTTATGGTTTTTGTATGATACTATTTTTATTTTATGAATGCACACCATAATATTGTATGAATAGTTTACCTATGATACCTATGCATACACTCACCACTAGTTGATAGACTATAGTGTATGAGGAGGCATTTCTAAGGTACAACAACACTCATTGTCCCAAGAAACTATCTGTGGTTTGAGTGAAGGAGTTCTAAAAATGGTATCATAGAATATTATTTATTTTACTTTACTATTTCGGACATAATAGCAAAGATATATAAAAATAATTTAGAGTCTTAGGTGGATATCAAGTTATTGAGAAATAAAGATATTTTGTAATATAAATTACAAGATACCAAGGGCTTAAGATTATTCTTGATATGTAATGTTATGACTGTATATTATTTCAGATCATGTGGATCAAATGATGTTTCGGGATTTATATTTTATTACAGATTTATAGATTTTGTACAATTCAATAGAATCCAGTTATTTGATATATCTCTTAGTCCATAGAGGATAGTGGCATCTCATGCATCATTATTAAGAACGTATAACTTAGGTGACACATTGGGTCGTTATATTCTTATTATTATCAGTAAATAAAAAATTTATCTGTTAAATGTTTCCACATTTACACATATGTAGTTTTACCATCCAAATGCCAGGTGGTATTCTACTTAGCTGGGATTATTTTTATATTTATTTTCTTTTGATGAAAATTTATTTGGATCCTATGATGATATGATCGATGATGGTGAAGATGGTTTAGTCTGTTGTTTCTAGGGACACATGACATCTTGGGTAATTTGGTTCGTGAATTTTATTCCTTGGGTATTAATCTCCCATGGGTGATTTATTTTTAGGTTTGGTTAATTAATGTCCCAATAACAACCCATATAGTGTTTTCCCATATATCATGGATTTACATTCTACTTATCAAAACTATGTGATTATGGTTTTATAGATATAAATCATCTAGGATGATGCTATTTATTATGGAAATAATGAATGATGTGTTTTGATTTTAGATTTATCAGTGTAACACAATTAAATTTTAATAAATAAAAACATTTACATAAGACAATGTGTTCAAAAGATTTCTCCAAAATCAATACCAAACAAAAAAGAGACTATATTATATTTAGGAAAAAAATATAAATATTAAGTATTGAATTTTAAACCTATGAATTAAGTTATATGGACTAACTAGTAGTAAATCATTTAGAAAATATTAATATAAATATATTTAGTGGTTACTTTTAATACCTATAAAATTCAATTCATATTGCTAAAAAACATATTATATAAATTTTATTATTTGAAAGTATTATTCTAAATATTACATTTTTTGTGATATAAACTTCCATTTCAAGAAATTTGTGGTTAATTATGATAAAACATATTTGATATGAACAATTTTTTAATAATAATTTAACTATTAAATGTTATTAAATATGAATGATAATGGTTAATATACTAAAACCCTACTTTCCATTAAAAATATTTGTCATTTTATCTCAATCATTTATCTAAAAGTCATATTCAAAAATTTAAGAATATTAAAATGAAAAAAATAAAATATATATTTTATTTATTATAGTATTATTTTCATAAGGATATTTTTTATTTTTCATAATGAAATATTTTTAGCTAAAAATTGAAAAATACTATTTTTACAATTAAAATAATTTTGTTGACAATATTAGTATATAAGTAGGAATTGTAAATTCATGAAAAAGTTTTCATATGAAAAAATATGTATTTTTTAACTGAATTTATTATTTTTAAGATATTGTTTAGAATTAAATATCTATATTTTATATTTCAGAACATAAGATATATTTTAAACAAATAAAATTCATACATTATAATTGTAGTAAATGAACATTAAATTTTATCACTAATATAAAATTAATGTTATAATATGATTTTTAAATTTGGAACCATTAGGTAAAAAGTAATTAGTAAGAACCAATCTATTTTCAACCATAAAAGATAAATAACATTTTTAAAAACTAGTTACTAGGTAAAAATAAATAGTGGTAAAAATATTTTAACTGTGTGGGAATAACCAAATGTTTTTTTAAAAAATGTGTGGGAATGGGTAGTTTAATAATTTAACAACATTATAACTTACCTTATCCACTATTTCCCCAATTTTTATGTTTTCTCCTAGATGGTGATTTCCCATTATTGAAATGTTATGAGTATTTACAAAAATAGAATCCCTTATTGCATATAAAAGGGCCCTCTATCCACCCATTAAATAACACTCATAAAATTATATTTACAACATATATAATACAATTTATTGTTTCCCTATAATTATATTCCTCCTCCATGAGTCTTTGGTCACAATATATTATCCATAGTTCTATTTTTATAAGGAATTCGCCATGAAAATCTAAACGTTCTCAAATGAGTAGTCATTTTCCTTAACTTATTTCCTTTCTATCTTATAATTACAATTAAAATTTTCACATATATATATATAAATAAATATTTTTTATATATTTAGTTTTATTATTATTTTGTAATAACCATTAATCACCTTTCCCCTTTTACCTTTAGGAAAAAATTCAACTTTCATGCATGTGAAGGGATTACCACCTCCCAAAATCATCATGTTTGTTTTATAAACCACCTTAAGTTAATGTTCCAAATGATTCATTTAATTAATAAAAATTATATGTATAACATATTTTATATCATGAAATTCTAAAACATGTTATATATTTCTCACATTATTTAGAAATTCAGCCATCAACCATGAGTATGTTTGGACTATCGCCTCCATGGAACAATTAATTTCCATTTTTCTTTTCATTCCCAACATACATGACTAGTCATGAGAATGATTTTTATATATAAATATGTTTTTTATAATATCATTTATGATATGTTACTGTAGATTAAAGTATCTTTTAATGACATGTTCTACAAATGACCACTATTATTTCAATTGATTAAAGTAAGAAAACTAAGTAGAAAATATTTTCATTCTTATTATCTAATATTTTAATAAACAAAAATTCTTCTTAAACATCCTTACATTTATTATATATCACACTTATAACTAGAAAATAATAATATTATTGTCCAATTATAATGGTACTACAACTATATCTCCACATAATCATCTACTAATCATGAAATGTTCATGTTTGAGTCAGTTTAACAACCTAGATGAGTAATGATATTAAATTATGTCATGGATAAATATAGGAAAATAATTATTAGTTTAATATAATATATATATATATATGTAAATAATGATTTTATTTAACGAATGGTAACATTATTATTAGACTCATTAATTATGAAATAACCTTTCATTCAATAAGAATCACTAAAACATGATCACTGTCGATTTTATCTTTATGTATTGTAACAAAAAATTACATGGTATAAAATTATAACTTTATAAATATCATTTAAAATGTATCCCAATAACTTTAATGGACTCATTATGACTATTTTTTCCAATAATTAAAACCAACATCATTATTATGAAACTAGTTCAAAATGATCAAGACTAGATACACCAGATATTAAAAATAGGTAATGAATAACTATAATTCATAAAGATAATTATTATAAATTAAGTATATAAGTTAAAAAATAGGATTTTGGTTTCGAAATAAGTTATTAACATAGTTATGAATTTATATGTTGTATGATAGAGTGAATCTTGACTATATAGTATTTCAGGTAAGGGTTTCTTGTCTCAATTTTCAATTACTTGGGAAATAATTATTACCAAACATAATGGCTTCATTGAAATGATGTTTCTAATTATAAGTTAACATTTACAATCATCATATTATAATTAATTGTGTTACATAATTTTTTATTTAAAATAATAACCTTTAATGAATTTTGACTTGAATTTTTTAATGTTGTAACGGTTGTCTTGGTGGCTGGTATGATTCTTCGAGACATAATACATTGGGTTCACCATGATTTCATTATAGGAATAATAAATTACAATTGATATAATTTTATCAAACTATTTTTATATATTATGGGACGAACTCAGAAAAAAAATTCTTTTTTGAGGAACAATTTTCCTTCTAATTCCTATCCAATATGAATACTCTATATTTCTTTCCTATGATTGCATGATATTGTAGAAGATTATATACATTGATTGACAAGAGAAATTACCGATCAATTAGTATAACCCATTATATATACTATTATAGTTCAATGTAATCATACATAGAAATCTATTCCATTAATTTATTGGGGAAATTCTAAAACTTCATATATTATTTATTTTGATATGGGTATCTATTAATTATATAGGAATGATAACTATGTATTCATTTAAAATTCACCTCCAATCCACTAATGGGTTATAATCATATCATTACTTCTGTTAACATGGGAAAAATTAGTGGGGTTTTATATTTTTTATTCCAATAAAAATGATTATTGGAATATTTTATTATGTATTGTTTACTCATTATGTCATTTGATGAATGCATTGATGTTAAACAAGTGATGGTGATGCCATTCTTATGTTTATCACTTATGTTTAACCTTGTTGAGAGTTTTAGTTCACCCATTCTTATGTCTTTATTTACCCATGTTATGAAGAAAAGTATTACCCGTGATTTGTATAAAATGATAAGTTGTGTGTGGAATTTGTGGAATATGTTGAAGAATTATTATGGATTAAATAATTTCTTATACATTAAGAATGAATATCCATTAGTTAAGAATAATAATGGATTTATTAGTTTAGTGTTTTTACTAATTCTCTAAATCTGTAAACATAAAAGGTATTAGTAATATATTTTAAAAAATATTTTATTTATGTCCTGTAATTTTGAGATAGTTATCTCGATGAATCTATATTTTATATAGAATCTAGTATGTAAATAAGATGTTTATGCAACTAGGATTTGGATTGTGGGTCTGGGGCACCATAGTTGGTATCAAAGTTGGGTATTGATAAATTTGTAAATAAGGATGATATCAATTGAGAATAAATTGGATCTTGTAATGTCATCAATGGACGATAAGTTATATTTGAATATAATTTATATGGAATATATAACACTTTAGGTTATGTGAAGTAATTTTAAATATTTTAGGGATTGGAATAAGAGAAATTTAGTAAAACACATATGGATAAACCTAAGGGATACGTCTTAGTATATGATAAAATCATGAATATTTCATAAAGTAGATATTGTTTTGTTCTCATAGAAATTATATCCATTTCTAGATACTATAAGTGCATAAAGGGTATAGAATTGATTTACCGAGGCTTAATAACCCCGAAGGAGATGGATTATGTATTATGTCTATTTTCATCCAGTGTATGATAAAGAGGCCAAATTATACAGCTAGATTGACGCACTTAAGGCATGTGGTGTGGTTAATAAATTTATATTTTCAATTATATATTAAGTATTCATGTATGTGGATAATTAATTAAAATTGAGAACATGATATAAAAATTCTTATGGATGATAAGTTATTAAACAAATAGTGCCATATGTTTAAAAGAAAGCATCATATGTAAAACAATATGGTGTCATAGGGGACGAAATATTCAAATTATTATTTTCAAATTAATATTTTGGATATTATCAAAACTATTTTGGTATTATTAATTGAATAAAATAGGATCATGAAGTGGAATTTGAGAAAGTTCTGTATCTGGAAACAACTATGTCTCATAATAAAATTAGTTCAAGTACTTAAATGGTTGAGAATTTTAGTATATTATTATTATGATGGAAAAAGTGAGTTTCCTAGTCTTACCTATTCTATCAAGATTGATATTTTAATAGAAACATTATCATAAAAATCTCAGATATTTTCATTTTTAAGTGATATTTAATAATTATATTTTGGTATATTCTATATTTTATTAAGATTATGAGAAACATATAGTGTTTATAATTCAGTATTTATACTTAAATGGGTTGTAAATATATATTAAATTGTATCAGTAATATCAAAATGTTATTTTATGATAAAATTTTTTGGAGATAACTATAAGAGAACACATGACTGACGGATGTGAAACTCTTAGTTTTAAAATATTCTTAATATAGAGGGTATTAAAGGGTTGATTAATTTGAGAAAAACGAGTCATATAATGTTGATAACCTTTTAATTGATTATTGATTTGGAGAAAAAGTAATACATGATACTTTTGGTGAACTTTATCTCATTTTAAGATATATTGAATAGTAAGAGACCTTATAAATATGAGCCTCATATCATATATGTATTAATGATAGAGTTAATTTTTAATGGAAGATATGATCTCACAATAGTTTAATGTCTTATAGATTTCGATGGATTTAAGAATGATATATTTTGGAGAATATATGATTAGGTTACATACATATCATTTTATATGATTGTATAAAAGATTAATTTTGTCTAAGGATAATTTACTTAATTTGGCTTAGTAGAGTAAGGTAGAGGTTATATTATAAGTTATATCGTAAATGATAAATATGATAATAACACCCTCATTCAATCTCATTATTGAGTAATAATTAAAACTATGAGGTTAGAATTTATTAAATTTTTAGAATGTAACTCCCTTATATTTTATTATAGGATGACCTTTAAATAATTCAATGTGTTTGATAACATTCTCCACATGGAACAAACAAATCAAATGAAACATAATATTTTTAGATATAAATATTTTGTTTGATCATTAGAAAATGTCCATTAAATTAATTTGAATATATAGGAGTATCTAATTTAAAAAATATTTGTATAAATAAATATAATAGTAAGTTTTAATGACTATTAAATTCAATTTATATTTCTAAAACAACCAATACAGTCATTCTATCCATAGAGATGTGTTTTTTCTAAATATTACATATTTGTGAGATATTAATTTATATTTTATTAAAATTGTGTTTAAGGATTACTCAATATATTTTATATGTATAATGGTATAATTGAAATTTAATTAGTAAATAATAAAATCTATTAATTAGAATAGTTAATATTCTAAAAAAAAATATTTTCCTATAAAACATTTGTTCATTAAATCTAATCTTTTTAATAAAAAGTTATTTTTTTTAAATTAAGAATTTTAATGTCAAAAATTGCATTTTTTATTCATTACGGTAATAATTTCTAATGATTATTATTTTTTCATATTTTTATAAAAACAATTAGTATTAGGTTGATGGTGATAAGTATCATTTTAACTAATAACATGGATTTTATGAAATTATTTGTATATAAGTATTAATTTTAAATTCATTAAAAAATTTATATTCCCAAAAATCAATTTTATATTTTACTTTATAATTTTTATTTTTTTCTAATTTACACATATATATTTCATATTTTATAAGATACGTTATATTTATCAGAAAACATTTATATTGTTTAAAATAGTTTTTATTTGAAAATTATTATTTTTATTAGTTATAGAAAATTGATATTATATTATTGATTTCAGAATTTTTATAATAATTACATATTTTTTAATAAGAACCTATTTATTTTCATGTATAATAGATAAATTAATTTGGTAAAAACATGTTACCTTAGTAAAAATCATAATGGGTAAAGTGTTTAACAAAGAAGGAAAAAACGAATAATTGTCTAAAAAAGTGATATAATTAGTGTTTGAGGCCTTTATTGACCTTATACCTTCCAATCACCATTAATTAACCCTTTTTTGGATCTATATTCCATGATATTTACATGTCATAATTTAAACAT
This sequence comes from Viscum album, assembly GCA_963277665.1. Classification (NCBI taxonomy): domain Eukaryota; kingdom Viridiplantae; phylum Streptophyta; class Magnoliopsida; order Santalales; family Viscaceae; genus Viscum; species Viscum album. The sequence continues at coordinate 1,481,473 of CAUJRU010000103.1, read as the reverse complement.
TATAGATATTTACAAACATGTCACACAATATCTTTTTATAAAAGGGGCCTCTCACTACACATTCAATATCACTTCCAAAATTAACTTTCTTATTTAAACCATTCCATTTTCCCACCCCCCCTATAATCTAATTCTTCTTCCTTAATCTTATGGTCACAAGAGATCACACTAATCCATCTATATTCAAGGAACTCTATGAAAAACATAAAGTTCTCAACATGTCTAATTGTTTTTCCTTAACTTATATCCTTTTTATCTTACTTTTAAAATTATAAATTTTAAATACCCCTCAGTTTAAATAACATTTTGTAATACAATAAATTTTTTATTCTATGTTAATTACTTTTAACCGCATTTTCCCTTTTCCTTTACGAAAAACTAAAATGAGTTTCATTCTTCTGTGTAAATTACCATCCACATGAAGTGTCATGTTTCATTTTAATTAACCATATTACCTAACATGGCATAATGATGATTTTAATAAATATATATGATTTTTATAAAATATTTTATACTCTAAAAAGTAAAAAAAATTATACATTTCACCCATTATATGGAAAATGGAATCAACAACTAAGACTACATTTGGATTACCACCTCCATGGAATGATTGACTTCATATTTTTTTTTCATCACCACATTAAATAGATGTTGATGAAAATGGGTTTGATTGATATATATTATTTTTCTGATATCATTGAGGTCCTTGTATGACATATAGGGGAACATATTAATGACATTATCAATAAATGATCATTTTTAAATCAATCGTTTAAAAAAGCGTCCTTAAAGGAAAATATTATTATTCATGTTATGTAAAACTTTTACATCCATCACTTATTATTATAATTACATGAAATTATTATATAAAAAACTAAAAAACACTATATATGACCATTTCTTTATTTTATAATGATATTAAAACTAAAACACCACATAATCATTAACTAATCATTGCATGATAATTTTTAGGTAAGCATAACCACATATATGGTCAACACAATGAATTTATTTAAAGGATTATAAATTTATCTTAATTACTAGTATAATATGTTATAAGTATGAAAATAATAATTATTTTTTTTATGGTAGAATTATTATTAGAATCATTAATTAGGAATTTTTTTTCATTATGAATCACTGAGGCATGAACATTGTTGATTTCATATTCATGGATTGTAGCCCAAAATACACTGGAATGAAATTATAGCTTTATAAATATCATGTAAAATATGTTATTGTTCCATTAATTAACGTGGGATGATGAAAATTACATTAAATATTAATAAAAAAATAGTTTCTATGAAACCAGTTTGAAAATTTCAAGATTACTTACACCATATATTGAAAATAAGTAATAAATAAGTAGAATTCATATAGATTATGATTTTAAAAGAAAAGTATAAATGTAATAGATATGATTAATGATATGGAATAAGTTTTTAAGATATTTTTTTAATATATTTGTTTACAGAACATTTCAACTAACTAGGAATTAAGGTAATTGTATCTTGTCTCAGTTTTTAATTATTTTTGATATAAATCTTATTTTAAACCTAGTTTTCTTTATAATAATACATATACCTCATAGTTAAATTTTTTTTATCATGTTTATTTCAGTATAAATAATTGTTAATATTCCCATTTAAATAATATCCTTTAAGGGGTTTCAATTAGAAAATTTTAATGTTGTAATGGTTTTCTTGGTCTTAATTTTTATTTTTTGAGTGGTTATACATTTTTCTTCACTAGGTTTCCCTTGTAAGGTTTTTAATGATCATGGATGTATTTTATCATAATATTTTTTTTTAATATTTCATAGGTTATACTTATAAATACCATCCTATTTTATATTTATGAGTTTCCATCCAATTCCTTTATTTTGTGAACACTTTATATCTTCATTATTTGGCTAAAGGTTGTTCACCAATATTCCATATGTTGATTTATTGGGAAATTATTAACATAACTATATACCCATTTATCTATACGATGTTAGTTAATGGGTTGGTTATATGTAAATCTACTCTAATCACTAAATGGGGAACTATTGAAAATCTTTATATTTTTAATCTGATATAGATTTTTACTAGTTACTCAAGAAAGTTAACTATGTATTGTTTAACCACAAATAGATTTTATCTATATTGGTTGTTATCATGTTATCCATTTTATTATAATGGTTAAATATATTAGAATTTTATAGGTTTTATTTCCAATACAGATAATTATTTTTAAATCTTATTACGTATTATTTACTTATTATCTAATATAATGAATGGATTGCACTTAAATAAGAGACATGTTGGGGACAACATTATATAGACCCTCAATGATTTGGTAGGTCTCACGAGACAACCCTATTTGAATATCTTGGTGTATTCCTTTCCATAAGAATATTATTCCATGGAGGTAATTTCATGATTACTTAGATCATGATATGTTGTCTTATGGTATAGAATAAGCTATCCCAAATTATAAATTTCATCATTAATGAACTAAATATTATTATCCATTTATTTTACTCATTTCCATTCTTGTCCATGGATATATTATGATTTTAGTTTCGTTATATTATGGAATTATTTTTTAATATCTCTTCCTTCTATAATAAATATGCTCATATTATGCTCACTTTTGATATTTTATTTCAATTTCTTATGGTTAACCTTTCTTTAGTGTTTTTCACACCCTTTACTATGTTTCTATTTTAAAAAGTTATAAAGAAAATTATTATTAATTATATATCTAAAATTATATCATATAGGGATAATTTACGATAGATTTTTTAGACTTATTAAAGATTTAATTTTTTCTTATATATTGAAAAATGTAAATTATGCTAGAAATAACTTTTTTTTATTAGTTTCGATTTGAAAAAAGTATGTAAAGGTGAAAACATAAAATGTATTGGGAATTTATGTAATGAAATATATTCATTATTACACATAATTATGGGGTAATTAAGTCATGGAATCTATAATTGGTATCAATTATTGTATGTAAAGTATGTTTCATGACACTTGGATTTGGAGTCTCATTATAGGGAGATACAAGTAGTCCTGTATACCGGTTATTCATGATAATCAGTTCCCTAGTAGTATGATGATTTTCAATGTGGTTTCTGACCCATGAGAATAATATACCCTCAATTGATCTTTGAAATTTATGTTACATAATGAGTTGAGATGTGAATGAGATCTTTCCACAGATCTTTGACCTTGTGTGAGCCGTGACCTTCATGTAAGTGTTATGACCTAGTTATATTTGAGGTGTGACTCAATTTCTTTATTTTCATACCATAGTTAACTAAGTAATGGGTATTCCTAGGATTGTCAATCATTTATATATATGGATCATAGGTTGGTTCATTAGGATTTAAGACAGTACACATGTGACACTATCATGTCTTTTGTTTGGGTGAGTTGATGAATTGTTTTATTTTATGTGTAAATCATGATCATCATGAGTGATTTTGGTATTAATTTAGGTTTCAAAGGTCATGACTATGTAGGTTCCTCACCAGGGTTACTCTATATGAATTTTAGATTTCAGTGATAGTTTAAGTGGATGATTGTATCTAAGAATGATGTTGTATTGTAGGTAAGAGATTGGTTGGATGAGAATGATAGGCCTAAGAGAAAGGTTAAGTCAGAAAAATGATGTGAAACTCAATGGATCTTGATTTTAGTTTTGGTGATTTGGTGGCACATGGGTGTAATATCATTTTTTTCAAATTATATCAAGGTGGTGCACACAATTGTAAAATATGGTGATATTTATTCTGTAAATCAATGAGTGATTATGTTGTGGTGGAAGGAAGATGGTTATAATGGAATGTAATGGACATGGTGGCCAATGGTTTTAGATGATAATTTTAAATGTTCCTTCATGGAAGAAGATACATTGGAAATTAATCAGGTATTGTGGGATGATTCTCCCAAGGGTGAGACTTGGAATATGATGTTTGATATATATGGTGTCAGTAATTGGTAGTTTATGAGCTTGTATTGGGAGGAGTATCACACATGTTAACATTGATACATTTTAGGTGGTTCTCAAGGAGTGGTATAAAGTAATCCATATAATTGGGAATTTATCATTTGCGGTATTATGGTGAAAGACTTGTTATCGATGGATTATCCTCAGGTTTCACACTATATCATCACATAGGATGAGGGAAACAGTTTTCATTGTGATGATTGGGAGCATGATATAGTGATTCTATGAAAAGACTACACCTATAGTGGAGAGTGTGATTCCAGTTATGGTAATCCAAAATTCGTGATAGGGGGTCTTGGATGCATGAAATCAATCATTAGATGATCCTTTTGGAGTTACAATGATGTTCAGAAATAGACATGAGAGAATCTTAATCCCTTATATAATGCCTGATGTTAATTGGGATATTCTATTTATATAGTTTGAGTGTCGGATTCAGGCTCATAAAAGACTCATGATCAGAGAAGGGCATGATGGTTTCTTTCATTGAATGATGATTCGACCAGGTAATCAACTTTCGTGTCATGTATGAAAATTTGTGTGGGTTCTCAGATGACCACATAACTCATCATGCCAAAAACGTATCATGGTATGGAGTTTTATCATGTACATCATCAACTGAAGTTGAATGTCTTGAGATGGATTGGCAAGAGGAGGTCTGACTAGTGGTTTTGTGTGTAATTGGATATAGTTGGATGAAAACCATATAAATTGAATAATTTGGGATACTTTGGGAGAGTTTTAGGAATAGTTTGGTATTTCTTAAGAAAATACAACATTATCATATTTTGTTTGGATAGTTTGAGGCATTTCAGTTTTCTATTAGAAATTAGTGGTGTGTTTTTTTTTCCAAAAGAAAACAAATTCTCTAAAATGTTTTGAGGTTTGATGTTTCAGGATCCATGTTAAGAAGAATAGTGGACAATTTACAACTTATATAAATATGAAATTATGATTGTGGGTAACACCATGAATCAAAATTAGCCTATTTTAGATAAGATATATGGCGGGGAGTATCACAAGATCAATAATTATTTGAATGATTAAGAGATAATGTCATAGGTTAGATGTGATCATTTGAGTTTTTCATGGGGTGTTGTGAAGGAATTTGGTCTTGTCTTGGGAAATTTTTAGTTTGAGAATCATATATTAGAATATGTTCATTGGATATTATTTGGGTTCTTTGAAATAGAACATGAAATATTAGATTAAATGGGAAATATATGTAGGTCCTATTATTTAGTTAGATGAAAACCAAGTCATCTTGGGGTTGAGAAGTGTTAATGTGGGGAGTTTATAATAAATCATGCCTATAAGGGTGTCTTATATTCAAAATAAATTTTAAATTTTAAATTTATTTTATGGGTTTGATTTTTATTTTAGTTTCAAAAGGGAAATATGAGGCTTCGAGAATCCCAAAAGCGGAATTTCAGTCATGTGATGGAGATCCAAAAGGTATCTCATGGTATTAGTAAATCCTTGTGAGAGGTTGGGGTTTGAGTTATAGCCTTGGCTATAACAAACCACTGGCTCACTGATGGTATTTAAAAGTGGGAAAATGAAAAGTCTTTTCCCTTTTGTTTTATAAGGGGATAGTCAACTATTTTATTATTTTCTTTTTACGTGAATATGGGTCATCTTCCCCCTATACCTTCATCACCCACTTCATTTTCAATTGATTTTTAGGAGATCATATATTAATTAAATGTCATATTGATCCCTCATTTTCCCCCATTTATCTCTTCCACTTTTCATTAATTTTGGTTTCTCCTAGTTAGGATTTGATCTTTATTTTAGTTGAGAATTGTAAAATTATCTATGGATAATGATGCTTCTATTCAGATTTTGATGAGGTTATACTATAATGTCATCATTATAAGGAGAATATTTTATTTTATTTAGGTAAGATGCATTGATAAATTTTTCCTTGGGTTCTAATAAAACTATAACAATTTAACTGTTGAATAAGTGAATAATGTTAGGTTTTTTTGGTTAAATGTTAGGGGTCTGTTTTGGACCTTTGAAATGTATTTGGTTATGGTTATAACATGATGAGGACTTTTGATGAGTTCATGGGAATTATTACTATTTTGAGTTATATTGGTTAAGTCAAATTAGTTTTTTAATTGTTGTAAAATTGGTTGAACGATTAATTAGAATCCAATTAAAATTAAATATCATTAATTCTAGTTGTATATAGGAATTCAGGTTGTTGGAATAGATTTTTAAGGAATTGATAGTGTAATCATACATTGTAAAATAAATGGGAAATGGAATAAAAAAGGTAAAAGGTACTTGTTAATTTCCCAATGATATAATGCATCTTTCTTATGATGCATGTGGTGCATAGTCACACCATTGATGGTGGTGAACTATTTTAATTAATTATCTGAATGATTTAATTTAAATTTAAGGCTCAAATTATATTTTATACCATAAATAAACTAAATAAAGTGTTACGGTTAGGTTTTCCTTACTACATTGACTTGGTGTCCTTGACAAACGATGGTCGAAGATGTGAATCAAATATTATCCCTTAATACCTAACTCCAATAGGAGGTTTTGACCAAAATGAAGTGGAATGAATAAGACTAGGGGATTTGTTTTTAATCCAAGATACCGATTGGATATAGTAGTTCATATCATGTTCTTCATGTGTCACGACCCCCTCCCCACAAGGTGTACCCCTCCTGGACACACAATAAGATAAGAGAGATAATGAAACATGAGTCCCCCCTCTAGTTGGACCCGTGTTAGAGACTGGCACCGAGGGTATAATAAACGCATAGATGACACACATTACCCTCTATGGGAGCACATGTGAAATAGAGAGATAAGATAGACACCAACCAACTCCTACTAACACCAAAAATTAAAAGAAACCCATGCAGACATATGTAATGTCATGCAAGAAAATGAAAGGGAAAAATAAAAATACCAAAATAATGTAAAACAGTAATGATCATGAAGTCCGAATAGCTCAAAAATACATTGATCTAGTAGAAACTAATGTGATATCCAATCTATTAAAAGTGACCAGAAAATAGTTTATATAATGTAGGGTGAGTATAATAGTATACTCAGTTGGATCCTCCCCAAAGCCTCTCGTGGAAAAGTAAAGAACTCATGCTAAAGAAGAGTGAACAACAAGTGAAACAAAATCATCACCTAAACAAGTATACTAAGTTTGCAACATCACCCAGAATACTCTCACCATGTATAATATAAAAGAGTATATAATATTATAAGGAATGTCAAGGGTACCCCACTACCACTTCCCCCACTGGTTTGCCTCTTTTTCCCAACATCACACATCCTGAGAATCTCTTTCCAAAAAGGCTAGCCGAAAGACACATGGGCGAAGCACCATAACACACACCTCACGAAACACAACCACCACATCCACATACCCAAAAGTAACCAGGTAGTTTTTGGGAGCCACCGCAGCTCTCATACCATGTATCATACATCAAGTATTATATCTCAATCCATTACAACACATACACCGAGTAATGATCCTCAAGACATCACAACATATACACATTACATCTATATTATTCCATAGGAAACTATATAAATACTATATTTTTGTGAAATAAACAAAATCCCTTAAAACCCTCTATACACAAAAAATATATAGAGAAATATAATCTCTATGAATACCAGCATAATTTAATACCGAGAGAAGAGTGTGGGGTAAAAGGGGGTTGGAAGCCATCCATCCTCCCACATGGATGTTGGAAAAAACACCCCCAGAGCTCATATTCCCCGAGGTGTCAGTTTCCCTAACTGACATGGTGAAGTAGCATATAGAAACACAAAAATAACATGATATAATATATATCACAACCACACTATAGTAATATCATAGTCTTAGACCCAACTGAATATAACATCTCTCGAACTCCCAACTTCCACTTCTAACACTAGATATCCTATAAGCACATAACCATTTTACAGAACATCATATAGTTACTTTAACAATTTTAATTAATTTTAATTAATGTGAATTAATTAATTAAACATTAATTAACTATTATAATTTCTGGATTACATTAAAGCATCACAACAAAGTTCCATGCCCTCCAGGCATAACTAAATCGAATGCACAGTTCCTCCGAAGTATAACCTCAACATTGCCTCCCAACAAGCTCCCACCCAATGGGTCCAATATATTTTATTCATTTATTTAACAACATAACCATTTTACATATTTCTAGGTACTCTAATAAATCATTCTAATCTACCAAACTCAAGGAGCCCGACACAGTGAGTATATGAACTACCCGTCGAGTCTTATCCACCTATAGCCGGAGCGTAGGCCCATACATCCCCAAGAAGATAAACATGGAAACCACATGGCATACCCCATTCATCCTCAACTATTTTTGAATGAGGGTTAGAAGGACCATCTGACTTCAGAAGTGGGTAAGGAAAAACAAATAATAAAACAATTGGTTCAAAATGAATCACAACATTCATAGCAATGGGTATGCCCAACTTCAACTCGTTCCATCACCTCTAGTGTCCTCCCTAACACGCACACGCACAAACCGATGCATCTTGCCACTCTAAGAGTCAACTGCTACTAAAAACAGTTGGCCTCTCTAACCCTACATAACACAAAATCCATCTAGGATTATTCATATCAGGCTCACATATCAACATAAGTGGCATGAAAAAAACATAGAAACTGGGCTCTAGGACCTAAACAAGGAATTAAACCTTCACACACAACGAGCACTCACAATTCCAAATCATAAGGCACTTGTAATTTACATAAAAGAGGGTAAATAAGACCCCATAAGTAATTAAATTTACGACACAGTATGTTCTTTATTCCATATTGAGTTAATCGATCCAATTAAACATTAATAACTACATCCATTTGATTTCCATCAAATCACAATAACAACAACAACCAGATTCAATAACATTCCTCTTTATTTCTTTATCCAATCAATATTAAATTAATCTCATATTTACTTTATTTTCTAATTTCCATCATGAAAAACATGATAAAAAATTAAAGCAAAGATATCACACTCTCTAGCACATGATCAGGAAATAAGATTACTAAGGAATTGATCCAATTATTTAATTCAGTTCAAATATTTATTGTGGTAATTTCATTGTGATCCAGTGGGATAAATCATGCTAAATCAACGAATGAACCTAAATATAATAGAGAAGACATGAATCCCCCACCTAAAATTTTTTTGACATTTTTTTCATGGTAATGGGCTAATAGAATGGATCTAGACAACCTCTCATGCAATGACTGCATCCACCCGAGGATGTTGTGACACAACCACATCAACCATCACTGAGGAAAGCTCACTTAGAAACGGGGATATCTCATGAAATCACATAGAAAGGAGAAATCTGAGGAAATATATATAGGAACCAAAAAGACTAAAGGTAGAACATATCTTATATCGAAGATGGATTTACACTTCTAGGTTTTACAAAAATAGGGGGTTCACATGTATTAGATAAAACTTCAAGGGGAAATGATCGAAGGGTTATAGTTAGATCACATGAATCCTATGGGAGTAACAAATCTAGTAGTTACGTACTAAGTACAAACAAGATGGAAGAACCACAGAGGAAGGTATCTCATCCTTTTGAAAATAAAAACAGATTAGTGGTTTAGATACAGTTTAGATTTTCCATTAAAGGTGAATCTGGTCAAGAAAGTGTGTTTTACCGAGTAAAGGAACCCTAACATTTATGAAAATTTTGATATGATTTATGGATTTTAACTAGCCTTAAATCTTTTAAAAAGGACTTGAATGTGTTTTACATCAAATATATTATCAAATGGGTGAAACTATTGGAAGCTAGAGGCACTATTTAGGACTCACCATTGGATGACTCATCGACGGATGAGTCACCATTGGATGAGTCACCATTGGATCCATCACCATTGAATGAATCCTCATTGGACGAGTCACCATTGGATGAGTTATAATTGTATGACTCACCATTAGACAAGTAATCATTAGATGAATCACCATTGAATAAGTTACAGCTTGGGAAACACTGTACACCTACCGTTGGATGACTCACTGTTATTGAAACACAATTCACAAAATGGGACGTTATAGAAATGTGTTGAAATGAGTCACATTGACCTCCCAAAACAAATAAAAAACCAAATTTTTACAAAGTAATGGACCATAGAGGTTCGGTAATTTAAATCAAATTCATATCAAAAAATTATTTTCCTTGAGAATCCAAAACCAACCCAGAGAGGAACTAGAAAAAGGGGTCTAAGAAAGCACCCTGAGAGACACCAATCAAAGATCATGCCAACACAAGAGCTCAACTACTTCAAAAAGGAACAATTCAAAACAATGCAACAACCACAACCTTATACTAATCAATCTATCAGAGGATACATATCTCAATAGAGAGAAATGCACAACAATAAATAAGAGAAAGTCATCTCTTAAATGGAAAAGGTCTACAACCACCGAATGAACAATGTTAAAAGATAAGAGATTAACATAAAATAGGCCAGGGTATTGAGCGAATACCTATGACTAACCTTCGTAGGTATTCTCCTATAGGATACTATTCCACCACAAGACACGAACTAAGGGGATAACACACCCATGAAACACCTTCTCCTTACAATCTTGGATCTTGATAGGCTACTACTCGAAGGTCATATCATCATCAAAATTAATCTATGCCAAATAAATTACATGAAATTCATAATGAAAACAATGATGGAGCTACAACACATGGAAAAAATCATGTATCGATGTCATATATGGGGGAAGTGGTACCCGATACACCATTGCTTCAACACAAGCCAATACCTTGAAAGAATGAACAAATCGAGGAGAAATATTACTCTAATGACCAAACCAACAATTCCCATGATGGGGAGTCACATTTAAAAACACATGATCCCTAATGTCAAACTCTAGAGGTCCCCTCCTATGATCGGAATAGTATTTTGAAAATCATGAACCACCTTCATCAGCTTGAAAATCAATTGAACCATCTATGTTGTACTCTGTACCGGTTTTGGCCTGTGAATTACTGACTCTCCAATCACAATCCAATACAATGGATAATGGAATGGTTATCCATAAAAGATTCATACAGCACCATACCAATGGCGGAGTGAAGAATATTTTTGTTATCAAACTCTACGAAGGTCGGGTTCCTCATCCCCAAACCTCTAAAATATAAGACACAAGAACACAACATATATTCAAGTGTCTGGATGGTTTGCTCTGTTTGACTGTCTATCCACAGATGAAAATTAGTACTATGGAATACACTACTGGAATCTGATGTTTTCCCAACAGACATATGCCAACAGTTTCTTCAATCTGTTGTTATACAGCAAAAGAGGGCAACATTTTCCAACTGTTTGTTCAAACCATTGTAAATGTGTAAATATACTTAATAATTCCCAACGGTTTGAGAAAAACATTGGGAAATATTTATTTTCTCATAGATATACCAATAGTTGTAGTAAACCATTGGTATAGATAGGATTTACCAACCGTTTTTAAAAACTGTTGGGAAAGTTTTCCCCCAAATACCCAGCACCCAGCTCCCACTCAGCCTGATTACAGACCCTAATCCAAATCTCCCCCTAAAGTTTTCTCGGCTGTGAAACTCTTTCCATCCATAGATCCATATTTAATAAGACAAATTTTTATTTCTACACTTCATATTTGTAAGTGTTACATTAGTTTTAATGTTCTTCCCCTAATTTTTCCTGTTTGCTATTTTGATTCGGCTAAATTAGTGTTCTTGCTGTCTGTGGAGTAACACAACATTTGATTTGTTTTCTATTTTTTGTTCTACACCTAAAAAATGTTAAAGGGTTTGTTTAGGGGGGTTATATGGTAGTTTCTATGGACTTAATTTTAGTTGAAAATAGGAATTGTATTTTGTATTTATAGTTTTTGTAAGGAATAACGGGAAGGGTATTGATATTGAGGATGAATTGGAATTGGTTGGGTGATGGATTGGAATTTTGAACACCCCACCCCCACCCCCTGGACTCCTCCCACCCCCTAGATAGCCCCCACCCCCACCCCCTGAACACCCCCACCCCCTTGGACACCCCCAACTATTGGACATCCCCCTCCCCCCACCACCCTGGACACCCCCACCCCCTTGGACACCCCCAACCTTTGGACAAGTCCCTCCCCCACCCCCTAGACACCCCCAAACCCACCCTCCCTGGACACCCCGCACCGCCCATGGACAGTCCCCCCCCCCCCCCCCCCCCCCGCACCACATCCACCACCCCTATCCACCCCACCCCATAGACACCATCCACCCCCTTGTACAGACCCCACCCCAACCCCTTAGACATCCCCCTGGCCACCACCACAACTCCAAGACACCACCGCATCTCCTAAGTACATGAACGAATTTTTAAATTTGAATTAAAAATGTCATTGATTTCCCCTTCCCCAATGACATTTTATAAGTGACCCGTAGAGCCTTATAAATTGAATTTTTCATGTTTTGATAAACTGAATTTCTCATGTTTTGAAAAATTAAAATTTCCATGTTTTGAAAAATTTAATTTGTCAGGTTTTGATAAATTGAATGGGTTGTTCAGAATGAAATGGATAATGGATGATGGTTTGCCTTTCTTAATGAATAAAATAATTTTAAATAAAATTACCCTAAGGGGGTAGCAAGAGGGGTAGAGGGGCTATCCAGGTGGGGGTGGGTTGTCTAGGGGGTAGGGGGCTATAGGGGGTGGGGGTATAGGGGTGTGGGGGAAAGGTATGGGATGCCCAAGGAGGGGTGTGGGATGCCTAGGGGGGACAAGGTGGGGTGTCCAGGTGGAGGAGGGGTGTGTGGGGTGTTCAGAAGGGGGGGGGGGTGGGTTGTCTAGGTGGGGGGGAAGGGGGGGCTGTCCAGGTGGGGGTGGGGTGGGTTGTCCTTGTGGGGAGGGGGGATTTCCATGTGATGGGGGGGGGGGGGGGGGTTTAGGGGAGGGGTATAGGCTGTATAGGAGGGGGGTATGGGTGGTCCAAGGAGGGGGCCTGTCTAGTGGGGGGTGGGGGGATGTCCCGGTGGGGGTGGGGGTGGGGGGGGGGGTACAGGGGAGGGGTGTGGGTTGTCCAGGGAGAGAGTGGGCTATCCAAGGGTGGTGGTGGGTGGGAAATCCAGGTGGGGGAGGGGGTGTGGGATCTTAGGGGGGTGGGGGGGTGGGTGGATTGTCCATGGGGGGTGGGGGTGGGTTGTCTTGGTGGGGATGGGGGTGTTGGTTTTTTCGGGGGGGGGGGGGGGGGGTTGTCCAGCTGTGGTGTGTGTTTGGGGGGGGGGTGTCCAGGTGGGGTGGGGGGCTATCTTGGGGGGGGTGTATGTGGGGCTGTAGGGGTGGGTGGGTGGGGGTGGGGTGTCCATGGAAGGGGGGGGGGGGTGGGGGGTTGTCCACTCTGATACTATACAAAAAAATTGGAATCAAATATAACCAATGTATAGTTTCTTTAATGAGTTAAGACTTTTCTTGAAGTTCCATACCAACACTCACTCTTACCATTGAAACAAGAAGTGATCTTTTTAAAGAAATATCACTCAGGTACTTATCCACTATCCATATTGATCTCATAAAAATTTAACATTCATACAACTTCATATCACCTAATGATATAACAAGGCTCATACTCCCACCCCCTGGACACCTCGTACCCCTGAACAGCCCGCCCACCCCTGGACATCCTTGCCACCCCCGTTGACAGCCCTCCCACCCCCTGGACACCCCGTACCCCTGGATATCCCCCACCCCTATGGAAAACACACCCACCAACCCCGTACCCCCCTTAGACAGCCCCGCCACCCCTGGAAAACCCGCCCAAACCCCTGTACTCCTCGTACCCCCCTAGACAGCCCCACCACCCCCATGGACAGCCCGCCCACCCCCTGGACACCTTGTACCCCCCCTGAATAGCCCCCACCACCCACGAACAGCCCACCCATCCCCCCTGGATGCCTACACACCACCCCTAGACACCCCCATCCCCCTGGACACCCCCACCCCTGGAAAGGCCCCCACCCCTAGACACCCCCACACCTGGAAATACCACCCCACCCATGTAATGAAATCCAAATCATTCCAAAAAAGATTAATTTTGTAAGTCTATTAATTAAATTTAAAATATACATAAAATACACCTAAAATATACATTATAATTAATTTATTTCAATATAAATTCATTAATATTTTTTAAATATGGCCATGTAAGAGAACATTTTGAAATAGAAACATCAAAAGAGTATTTTTAAAATAATGTCTCCTACATTGAGTTTGAATCATTACATAAGTTTTTTATCATCCTGAATAATAAAATTAATGTTATTTATTTACTTTATTATGAACTATTTTCAATTTTATTTTTATTTTTCTTTTATTCATTACCATGTTATATTTAGTTACATAATCAATTAGGTTCAAATTGGACGTTTTGACGATATTTCGATCACATGCCCGAAATGGTTTTAGTAGGTTGACTATGGTCAAAGAAGTCATTAGTAAAGCATCTAATTAATAATATTAATTGAATAATTTTAAATTTTAGAAATTAAATAATATTTTAAAACCAATAAATAATGATTTCTATGAAAAATGAACTATGTTAAAATCATGGAGACTGTGGTCCGTACCCACGCATGAGTAATTTTTTCCTTTTTCGATGACCATTATTAAAATAAGGTATGTATTATTTTAACATTAAATATTTATAATAATTTTGTAAATACCATACTATTTCATTAAATTTACTTAAATATATCATCCACGGGATGTGGTAATGCAAAATGAATCACACTGCTTTATGGGGGTGGTAGTCCACTTGTATGTATGAACGATGTTATCAATTTTAGTAAATAAAAAGGTAATTAATTAAATGATATATAATATTTTAAGGATAATATTTTTTCATTAATCTCACATATATATATATATATTGAATTAATATTTATAACAAGTCATGAGAGGTGGTGATGGAAAATGAATAAATTGGCCAGTGAGGCAGTAGTCTATCGTAGACACGAATGATGGATTACATTCCCATTTGATGGAGGATAGAGATGGATTTATATTTTTACCTAAACATAAAAACATATAATTATACCTTAGATACTTATGTTATTAAATAATAATTTTTTAATAATATTTTTAGGAGTATGAAGAAGAAAATAAATGAAAATGCTCATTTAATAATGATATATATCTTTCAAAAAACCTCTTATGGGTTATACGCAAATAGAATATACGTGATATTTTTTTATCAAAAAAGGGCCTTTAGAATGTTGGGAGAGATGTAAGGAATTTTTTGGGTAGGTATTGGATAAGAAAATATTTTCTTTAAATTTAAATAAATAAGAATAAGAGGTTCCCATCTATTAGATATGAGAGGGACATACTTAGAGTTTTAGATAATATTAATTTAATATAAATTAATTTTTAGGTAAAATTGGAACTAATCAAATACTATAAAATTAAAATATTATTTTTAGTCTAAATACCCTTATATAATAATTTATTTACATGTTTAGATCATTGTTTTTCCCTTATCATTTTTTATTAACCCATCGTTAACCATTTTTTCAAATACCTTGATCATGAAATATTTACTCATTAGGGGTAAAAATATTTGCTATAAATGAAAAATAGGACACTAAATAGAGAATGGTTGATATTTTAAGCCTTATAACAATACGTTTTCCAAATATAGAATTTTTAGTATATTTTAAATTGTGTAACATAATATTATTTATGATAAATCATCATTAATTTTGATTTTAGAACTATTCATATACTTTCCCTTTAATAACATTAAGAGAAAATAAGTAAATTAAAATAGAAATCATTAAAACATATATAATATGTCATTTTTAAATAAAAATTCATATAACACAATTATTCAGTCAAATTATTTTAATTTTATCATTTTTAAAATCAATTATTATATTTTTCTATTAATTGAATTATTACGGAGTCAGTGTTGTGTAAGATTTTAAGGTAATTATTCTTTAATTATAAATTATAAATTAATTAAAAAAATTATTTTAACTTTAAAAAAAATATTTATATATAAATGTATCCAAATTTTATCCTTATGTTAAAGGCATTATATTTATTAAAAGTAAGAGTGTGACAATTTTACTTTTATTTATATAAAAAATTATAAAGGTAAAAATCATGGTATAATGTTTCAAAAATGGAAAATATTACACTTTTGGATGAATATCAATGAGATATAATCATAAAAATATATTAATTAATGTTTTTGGGTCATTTTTAGTCCTGATAATTTTATTTTAAATATAATTACATAAATTAGGATTTCCCATGGAAACAAAAATGCTTATGTTTACAATTCCTAATGTAGAACACTAAGAGGGAAATATTTACAAATAAATTACCCATTTATTAACAATATGTAATAAATGTATTAAAATTCAATACATAGAAGTGGAATAACTTAAATTAAAATAAAACCTCGAAAATGTGATGAAAATAGTTTTTTCAGAAAAATGATTTTTTTGGTAAAATAACATTTTTATGCTAAATTCAGGTAAAGAATTAATTAAAAACACTATAATTGGATTATTAATAATATAATAGAACTAATTTTACTTTGAATTAATTTTAAAATAAAATGGTACATTGTAATTATTTGTTAAAATATAATGCATTCAATAAAAATCATTATTCTTAATTATTCAATGAATAATAATTTTTTTAGAAAGACCTGAAAATTTAGAATTAAGATAATTTTGAAATTTTTATTTCAAAATTGATGTTAATTTTATCAAATAAAATTTCTAAAAGTTTGAAAAATTAATTATAAAATTTTCCCACAATAAGAAATAAAAACATTTGAAAAAAATATATATTTTTGAAGCATAAAACCACTTTCCTATTAAACTTAGTGATTATTTTAAATAGTTAATAAAATAATTTTTATTTATTAAAACCATTATATATATTTCATAAAAAAATTAAATATATTCATGCCCACTAATTTAAGGATGATTTTATAATGGTCATTATAAAATAATGAATTTTAATGTTTTCTTTAGGCCCAATGTTGTATTCCATATACTATATCAAACATAGAATTATTTTTAAAACATTGGTATGTTATAATTACCCCCCCAAATAAATCGTTTCCTTGAAATTTAAACTTGATCTTAGAAAATAATTGTTTGAAATTTAAAAATAGCTTCCCTCTCATAAGTTTGATCAGGTTACCATAAACACTAGCACCTGACCTTGTCCATGTAAAGGTCTAAATGGCGTTCCCTATCCCCATGGGCTTGATAAAGTTCTTGGGTATGATAAATAATGGTCTTGGGATGATTTAACTGATTTTAGAATCACAAAACAACCAAGAATTATAGATAAACTAAATCTGAAAATTATCAACCAAACAATCTTTAAACAAAATCCAGAATTGGATTACAAGGTTTATAAAAAATTCCAAAGAGTACCACAAGGCAATAAAGACAAAAAAAATATTAGGAACCACATCATGGAAAGGGGGTAAAGCCCTCAATCCATCTCCATGTCACCACATCATGAAGGACAACTAGTAACCCAAACCACTAGTTCAAAGAGCTTTACCCAAATTCGTGACAAAAATTACCAAGTATAATTACACCCAAATGAGTAAGTAAGGTGTGATCCTAATCCCAATAGGACTCCACCGAAAAAACATTCCATGTGATAAACATTTTAAGAAACAAATCATGAATTTTTTATAAATATGAATGCTAGTAACAATTTCAAAGCGATGAAACCTTAAAAAGAAAACAGATTCCAAGAGGGATAATTTATATAATGTACACTTTTAAATAAAACACACATTATACTAAGTTTTCAATCAAAATGAACCATATATTGATGGAATTTACAAAAAATACAATGGGCACTAGTCACAAGAACACCCTTAAGGAGTAGCTAGTTGTAGGGGCCATAGGTACATAATATATCGGTGTAAAAGTTTCCATTATCAATAAAATTATCATGCAAAAGCCATTGGGATGGGAAAACAAAATGGCCTACTGGTCCCCAAAATCATCAAAGTTTAGTTAGTGTTTTCATCTTCAATTTTACTAAGTGAAATAGGGATGAACCCGCTACTGGATCATTAGAATACTAGTCTTAGTCTTCCCACCTAGATACACGGGTTTCCCTCTTTCTGATCAATCAAGTTCTACATGTTATAAAATTCCAATTACACATAAAAATGCCATTTCAAAATTACACACACGCACCAAACAAACCAAAAACATTTCACATAATTTTTTTTCACCTTCAAATTCATTTTAATACCATACTCACACTAAAAAATCCAACAATCATGCCTCACACCTTTCTTAAAATTTAATAAATCGTTTCAACAATCTATAAAACATTATCAAAATGTTTGACATAAAAAAGCATCACTTTCTCTTTCAAAAACACATTTTAAGAGAATTACCATACCAAAATAGTTCCTAAACATATTTTTCACACCTTTTTAACTCAATAAACCATTTGAGATTTTTATAAAACAACTCCAAAGAGTATATCGAGGGGTTTCACAAAAAATACATTCGAAACCCCTCTTTCAAGGCCAAATACAAACTAATAGAAAACATAAATAGAATTTTAAGCCCTAGAAACATTTAATAAACCACATTCATATGTTATAAAATGACATAAAATGATACCTCATGAGTTACTCATGAAAAACACACATTTATAGTAAAAAATGAAACATTAAAATTAAAAACCAAACCAATAACATCAAAAATGGTTTTCAAACCACACAAAAAATATAAGTAACATTATAAACAATCAAATAAAGAAATTATATCTCATAAAAGAATTATTACACAAGTAATCACCTACCTTAGATGCCCAAAATCCCAAATTCTTGTGCAAAACTTCAACCGCACCACCGCCACACCACAAGGGTAATAAAATGGACTCTAACCAAGATGATTGAACCAATAATCTCAAAAATTAACCCTAGGTTGGAATCCCTAGTTTTTGGAAATTTGTAACATCAAGGAGGTATGAAAACCTAATGAAATATAGAAAACAAGGAAGGAATTCAGTTACTTGAAAAAGTCTTGATGTTCCACCACAAAAATCTCGTTCAATATTGGGTTCCAAATGAGTTTGGAGGATATTGAGAGCCTTCCATGGATTTAATGGTTGAATGGGGAAGAAAGGGATGCACTAGGGTTAAGACCGGGAGAGAAATATTTTAATTACATAAATGAAATTTAATGTGTTGGACACTATGCACGGTTTGGTTACATAGTTTAGCAAACCTGAAGCCAAACCATGTATATTGTTCAGTCCACTAAAAAATTGATGTTTTTCTAAAAAATTCAATGGGGACCTAGTGGGAAATTAGGGGTGAAAGAAATTATAATAAAAAATGATAAATAATTCCCCAAAATTTCAAACCCATTACACCCATATCCTGATAAAAAACCAAGAACCCAACCCAAACTGGAACGAAGTGAAAGTTAAAAATATGGGTGTGAAAATTCTTCCCACAAAAACGCTTTCTACCCTCAGAAATCAATGACATGAACAGATGCAAAAAAACAAAACCGATACCATTTAAAAGCTTAGAAGGGGGTTCCTAATGAAATGACAACAAGGAAACTACCAGTAGTAAAAGAGAACTACGAACTAACTCGAGAGACCATAAAAGACTCCCTCCCTAGGGGTCACCCACCCCCAAATCCAAAACACCTATAGGGGGCCTCAAAAAAGAAAATGGTCTATCACCAACTAAAATTTATACCAATTTCTTGAAATAGGAAAGCATAAACAAACCACATTTCAAGAAAAAACACCATAAACACCACCATAAGAAGCTCAATCAATTTTTCTAAAATGAACAAAAATTTCGCATTAGATTAGCTTCAATTCAACAAAACGCATTGGAACACTACAATCGTAAAATATACCCAAGAAGGAAGTGTGTTTTTATATAGTTCTGAATGAGACTACATACTACCAAGGAAACACCAAGAACAACCAAAGTACTGATACAGGGATACCCGAGTGGATCCTATAATTGGAATGAACTAACACCCAAGACTGAACCATAACACCAACAGGGGGATGCCAGAATGGAGTCCCCACCTTAAGAGTAATACCAAAATTAAAATTATTCTAAAAAAACTTAGATGAGACCCGTTGTGTTTCTCCCCAATATAAAAATCAACCATTTTACCCCACATAAATGGTCTAAAAAAATTAACCTGACGTGTGGTAACTTGGGTGCTCCGAACACAACTTATTCTCTCAGCACAAGAGGCTCAATCAATGAAACTCCAAACTAGTAAAGAAACTACATGATGCACCATTCCCAAAAAAATTACCATACTCAGATGAGTCTAGCCAAAAACGAGATCGAAAAGGACACACACGATTATTCATATGTGAACAACAATACAAATATTTTCACTTACAAGGGTTCAAGCACTGGGGTTTTGAGAACAAAACCAACCCTGCCTCCATGTAACCAAGGTGGGACTCTTCCACCAGCATGGATTACAACCCTAAGGGATAGGGTATGCCTTTCTCTTTCAACCACATCGGACAACTTGAAAAGAAACTTCGAAATAAAAACCATAAACTGTCTCCATGACCCACACGAGAGACACATGTTAATCCAAGATCCTTTACATCCATGGGGGTTTCCTGACTACATGCCAGATTCACTCTGAGAGCTATGACTAGAGTTCATATGATTGAAAGATCTCCTACCTCACAATCATGCATTGAAAACCCCTGATAAAAACATATCCTTATAGTACCACAAACAACCATATCACCTCAGACAAAACTACCATGACATAACACACTCTGAAACTCACTTTACTATAACACAACACATTCACCAAAACATGGGCCTCGAAGAGAATATGCATTCACCCTCTCACCCTAAATAAGAAACAACATAGGAAGGAGTCCAAGGAAGACATGTTCAATCAGGATGGATAATTTTAGGAATCCACAGAAGAAAACAAGATTTTGTTTAAGAAGAAGTCCTCAAAAGGTTCTTCACAATCATATTTTCCTTAAAATATAGCACAATGCAACAAAAAATCACTAAATGTAATGCCCTGAACCCATTTACCTAGAGTTCGTGAATTATTACATAACATTGGCATGATAAAAAGAAATCATGTCCCAAAAGACCGATTAGTTTAGTATCCTTGTAATTAATAGATATATTCATAACTTTTACATTACATTATAAAATGAAAAACTACAACAAAATTTTCTCCATAGACAACACTCATATCCCTTAGAATATCCCTTTAGGTCAGTCATAATATACTTCTTCACATCCTGGGAATAATAAAACATAGAAAGGGGTGATCTCAGATGCTCGGTGAGGATAACAATACAGCGGAAACTTTCATAAATGATCATTTAAGGCAATGTATAGGACTAAAAAATCATTTTAAACCGAAAATTCATCATAATAAGGAAAATATAAAACAAAATAATTACATTTACTTATTCACATGGATATTCTACTAGTCAAATAATCACATGAAATATAAATAACCAAATTCATAATGATAGAATGCATAATGCCAGACTTCATATCCATATAGTTAAGGCCTTGTGCCAAGAATAAAAATAAAATTTTTTCAAGTCCTTGTGCCAAGACACTAGTTTGTCTCATGAGACCTATCGATGAATCAAGGAGATATAGAGGGCTCCACCCATCACTTACTATGTCTAATTCATTCCTCATATGAAAAGGTTGAAACATAACATAAACATTCATATTAAAACTAGAATACGAAATGTTAATAAATTAACCATAAACCATGAATTGTATAAAAATAACACATACAAAGTTAAACATATTACAAAACATTAATACAATATGAAATATTTGTATCATTATAAATCAACATCAAACAAGTATAAAATCCATTAAAGGATGTTGACCTAGATGAAATAATAACTATTTGAGAGAAATATGTCTTTCAATTTAAAATCATTTAAATGTCATATAATTATAAAATAAAAAATTCATTTTAACAATATTCTTATCATCTTGTAAGGGTATCTTTAAAGGTTTTATAATGGTGGAAAATAGTCGCACTCTCCGTATAAGTTAAAAAAACATTCTTACCTTAATAAAGTATCTTATTTGGAAAGCGACAGAAATATTCCTTTCAAAAAAATTATACAAATTAAAACAAGGTTATAAATGAATTTAACCCATATTATAGTAAATAGTATGTTTTTTTTGATATAAATTTTTAAGAAACATGGATGTGGATGATAAAGAGGTCCAAGTAGATACTTACGTAAAAACAACCTCGGATAATAAATAGATATTGAAATTAACCCTTAACATGTACTTATCCTTGGTCAAGGGTACGTTAACCTCTTTTATAATAGTTAAATCATTATTGTTAAATTATAAAAGAACCAAATACATAAATATTATATCATATATGATCTTCTAATATTTATTTGTTAGTATTATCATCGTTTCAGGTCATAACTGATTCGTTTTCCATTCTATGTTTTGTTAAGTTAGACAAGTTTTTTATGGATAGGATGTATTTGATTCATATAAATAATGATTCTCAGTTCTTTAAAAATTATTTCTATTCATCAAATGAAAATTATTCTTGAATGATTAAATGGGGAATGAATCTCAACACATTCATGGAGACAGTAATCCATACATACGCATGAGCGACAATATCATTTTTTTGATATTAAAATCATATGTAAATGGATGGTATATCATATATACCGAATCATTAACTTGTTATATTTATTATTTACATCAATTATACGTTATTATTATACCCATCCAAATAATAATGTATTGAATAATAACTACACCACGACGTGGAGACGGTAAGCCGTACGTACGCATGTTTGGTGACATGTCATTCATAAGATGGTTAGATTAATGAATATGATTGTACCATTTTTATAATAACATCATAGTATATATAATATACTAGAGTAATTATTTTATAATGGAAACAACGAAGAAAGAAGAAGTGGAATAAGAAAATAACTTGAAAGAGGTGATGAAATATTTACCTCTTCTTCGGGTTATTCCTTCTGATTTGAAAAAAAGGGCTCCTTAGGTTGGATTTTTAATCAAAATAAGGCTTTTAGGTTGAATATAGGGATGTTTATAGGATGTTTGGGAAGGTTTTGGCTGATCCAAATGGCTTTGGAGGAGTTAATTTGAGAGAAGGGGAAGTTCCCTTTGATAAGAGGGGTGAGGGGAACCTTAGAAAAAACATGAAATATTATTTTATAATAAAATAAATTTCGGTTTCTAATGGCTCAAAAATGTTTTATTTTGTTCATATTATTGCTAGGGGTTACATAACTCTTAAAAAAATAGGTTTTATTTATGTTTGGGTCACCATATTAACCTTATATTTTCGATTCAACTCTTTGTTAAATAGTTTAACTTTTACCATGTATTCTTGTATTATTATAATAATTGGTTAATAAACTTACTATAAATGACAAGAGAACCTCAAGTGGTTCATTAAGGATATTAATATCATTATATAATTCTTTTTTCCAAACCATATATTTTTAGGAATATTATATCAATTAATAATATAATACATTTTTTTAAAACTCATTTATGTCAATTTTGACACTCTTTGGTATTTTATTTTTGTTAAAGTCATAACAGCATGATTACTTCAAAATAATTTCATTTAATCAACTCTAAAAAGTCATATTAACTAATAAAATTATTGTAATTAATCAAAAGTCTCCAAATACATTTATTTTTATATTTATAATATCAATTATTTTAATTTTTCATTAATAAGGTAATTACTGCATCATCATTGTGTCATAAATAAAATTAAATATTTATTGTATAAAAATTATAAATAAAATACCATTATATATGAAATATTTATATATTTATAATGAATATTTATAGTCAAATGTACCTTATGTATAACCCTATATTAAAAAAGTTTTAGTCAGGAAAACATGAATTTAACACTTTCAACTCTTCTTTAAATTAAATAATAATAAATGTCCTAATCTAATCCAAGTGGATAAAAGGATCATATTTTATTCTTAAGTTTGTTTTTAGTCGAATTAAACTTATCCAATAGAATTAGGACATGTGTTAAGGTAATAATAATATCATTTTTACCTTTAATATCTCTATTTACTTTTAACCGTGGTAAATAAAAGTTAAAAGTAACTATTCACCAAAAATTATTTTCATCTTATTAAACCATATTTTACTTATTGGTATAAATGTTTTCTCTTATAATTTTGAAATTCAACTTGGAGAAGGGGTAAAATTATGTTTTATGCAAATTTGCAAATGCTCCTAGGAGCTGGGTAAAAGACGGTAAAAAGTTCAATTTTTTTTATATATCTAATATTATTATAAAATGACTCTAATGAATTAAATTTAAATTATATAGGTATTATTTATCTACTTTTACTTAATATAAATATAAATAAAATAAATAATTATTCAAAAAAAGTCGATTTTTAACAATAATGTAGTGTTTTTCACTATTCATCAAAATTGAAAGTTTTCAGGAAAATACCAAAAATTCAGCCTAAGATAATTTCAATATTATAAATCCAAAAATAAAGTCCATTTTTAAAGATAAAATTTATTAAATTTCAAAAAGTGGGTATTAAAATTCATAATTGCTATTTTGATTGGTTGTGGTGTGTTTGGACTCAATGTTGCGTACACCTCAAGCTATTGTATTATTCAAGGAGGATCGTACCGTGGAAGAATAAGGTAGTAAATTCTCCCATATATCAATAAAATGCTTCCTTGAAATTTATTATCAGTATTTAAAACTTCGTGTTTGACATTTCAAAATATCTTAGTTGAAATCCCACATCGAAAAATGGATTAATGAGGCTTCTATTTTAAAATAAAGAGTGGTATGTATGAAGGTTACCAGAAATAACACATACTAGGGTTCCATGTAGGAAAACATGTATATGTAATAGAGAACTAATCATCAAGTTCTGATGGAGAGAGATCGAGGATATTATTAGGTGAAAGTTAACGATTTGAAATCCATAAACATGTGATGGGTTGAAAGGTCTTTGATTACCCAGTAGGAAAAGAAAACAGACAACTTTTTTGTTTTAAGTTCCTTTTCAAAATGAAGAGTAATTTATTTATGATATTGACTAAGAGAATAAGAAGATATACTTACTTTACAAGTAGAGATTTATCCATTAATAAATTTATACCACAAACTCATCTTTCACCCCAAAACGTAATATAACTCCAAAATATTTTATTTATCCTAATCGTATAGGGTTCCAAATATAAACATATACCATTTAAATTAAGAAAATTATTTTTTAACAACCAGGGAATTCTTGTAGTCTAGTGGTAGGTGATATAGCCTTGTCTCACTTTGGTTGTGGGTTCAATTCCTGCAGCTTTGTCTGACACGACAGGTTATCGCCTGACTAGATGGTTATCCTTTTTCTAAAACTATAGTATTATAATATTCCAGAAATAATCTTACAATTTTTTTTAACATTAAGCCATATTATCCAAAGTTCAACTTAATCCATTCTAATCTTTATAGTTATCCAAAATACTTCTGTCCAAACTCTCTCTAAAAGGTCTCTAAATTCAAAATTCAATTTTAATATTAGATTCCCCAAACAACGTAATGTTTATTTTATTGTAACATACTGAAAATATGATTACCATCATCATATTAAAACCTTAATGAATACCAAAAGTACTATAGTAAAATGCTTATATATATATATCA
This sequence comes from Viscum album, assembly GCA_963277665.1. Taxonomy (NCBI): domain Eukaryota; kingdom Viridiplantae; phylum Streptophyta; class Magnoliopsida; order Santalales; family Viscaceae; genus Viscum; species Viscum album. The sequence goes on along the minus strand of CAUJRU010000103.1, from coordinate 1,455,649 downwards.
CATTCTTCTTATAACTAGAATATAATTCTTGAGTTCAAAAATACAAAAACATTAATTATTCCACTTCAATTGTAGTAATAGCATAAGCTTCGTCTTGCTCCCTTGACCTTTTCTGAGGCATGTTTTCTTGGATCTTAGGACATTAATTTGAATAATACTCAATTTATCTACATTTTTAGCATTCAATATTGACAACCTCTTTCTTTCCATTGCAATCATGAGTTTGGTGGACTTTTTCACCACTCTTGTAACCGACTCCCATTCCCTCTAGTCAAGTACCAGAGTGTTTTTTCCAACATTTACTGCATGATGGATGTTCAACTTTTCCCTTTTTCCCTTTATTTCCCATTATCTGTCTCTTGCTCCACCATTTTCATCTTCCCTTGATTTACTTTAATGTCATAAGACTTAGAGAATTTTTTCTCTGTCTTGATAGCACATGAGACTATATCTTCAAACGATGAGAAGGACTGTGAGACTAATACTCAACGGAGAAATGGTTTTAACCCATCCAATAATCGATCAATCTTACTCTTTGGGATACATATATAATCTGTTTCATGCCTTTATAACCTTGTAATGTTATCCTCATACTTTGTGACATTATCATCCTCTATCTAGCTCAGACTCATGAATTGTCTTTCCATGTCCGCTCGATGGTCCAGAGGAAAATATTTTTCTAAGAAGAGCTCTTTAAACTCCCTCCATTCCATATTTTATACTTCATAATCTTCCTTTGTGTTTTGAATCAATGACCACCATTGATCTGCATCTCCCATGAGGTGATAAACTTTCATGAAAACTTTTTCCCTTTCACTACTCCCTAGAGCATGAAATATTTTTTCTAAGGAACTTATCCATTGCTCAGCTACAAATGGATTTGTAGTCCAATTGAATGTTGGTGGCTGTTTCCTCCTAAATCAGTCTAATATTGATCCTTCTCATTGTGGATCAGGGTGCTCCTCAAAGGTAAGGTTATTATTCATAACTTGAGTGAGTTATCCCAGTATGCTGATAAGCTGATCAACACTACTTGTATCACTACCTCCACTATAATTATCTTTAGTAGGAGGGAAATATCTACAAGGATTACGTGCAATGATACTGTTTCTGTTCCTTCTACTTGGGGACATTTCTAAACAATGACTTACAATACATTAGTTTATGAATTGTAATACATAATCCTAAACATTTAAAACAATTAACTTAAATTGAACAATTTATGGATATAATCCATAATCAAAAAAATGTTTTCTTTGAGGAGGTATATACTCATAATTCCTTCATAATGGATTGTAAATAAAATGTGAATTATCATATGCATATCCCCCAGGAGTGTAATAACCAAGAGTGCAGAAAGGCCCGTTTTCATGTACCAGGATACCCCGAGTCAAGCCCAAAACTCCTTGTCGGAGTTTTCACTCCTAGGTACATCTGTTCCAGATCCTCCTCTACCTGCTCATATCCAGACAGGGATGTATTGCTCGGAAAATACACAAAATCTCTACATTACCATAATTCAAGGAAGTTATTCTATACTAATCCTCAATGTATATCTTAGGGTAATGTTCTCTAATTAGTGTTTTTATAAATCTATATTCCAAGGTTTGTCCTAAATTTCCTCTGATACCAAATGCAACGCCCCGACCCTAGTTACCTAGAGTCAGTGTATTATTAGATAACATTGGCATGATAGAATGAAATCATGTCACGAAATACTAATCTGGTTAGTAGCCTTGGAAGTACTAGATACATTCATAAATTTTACATTACATTATAAAATGAAAAAATACAATAATAATCTCTCTATATACCGCACTCATATCCCTTATAATATCCCTACAAGTCAGTCAAAATATACTTCTTCACATCTTGGGAAAAATAAAACATAGAAAGGGCTGATCTCAGATGCTCAGTAAGGATAACAATATTGCGGAAACTTTCATAAATAAATATTTAAGGAAATGTATAAGACTAAAACAAAATCCTTTTAAACTTAGACTTCATCATAATATAGAAAATATAAATCAAAATAATGCCATTTACTTATTCACATGGATATTCTACTAGTCGAATAATCACATGCATTATCAATTACCAAATTTATAATGATGGAATGTGTAATTCCAGAATTCATAACCACATAGTCAAGTCCTTGTGCCAAGAATAAAAATAATATTTTGTCAAGGCCTTTGTCCAAGACACTAGTTTGTCTCATGAGACCCACCGATTCATTGAGGAGCTATAGCGGGCTCCACCCATCACTTTCATAGTCCAAGAATTCCTCATATGAAAAGGTCGAAACATAACATAAACATTCGTATTAAACTTGAATATGAAATGTTACTACGTTAACCAAAACCATGAATTGTATAAAAATGACACATCCACATTCAAACATATCACAAAACCTTCAATACAATATGGAAGATTTGTATCATAATAAATCAACTTCAAACTAGTATAAAATCCATTAAAGGATGTTGACATAGATGAAATCGAAACTATTTGAGAAAAATATCTCTTTATATTTTCAAATCATTTAAAATTCATGTAATTATAAAGTAAAACATTCATTCTGAAAATATCTTTATCAGCTTTTAAGATAAGTTTCAGAGGTTTTATAATGGCATAAAATAGCCGCACTCGTCGTATAAGTTAAAAAAACATTCTTACCTTAATAAAGTACCTAGTTCGGAAAATGACACAAGTATTCCTTTCAAAACATTTTATAAAAAGTCAAACAAGGGTATACATGAATTTAACTCATATGATTGGAAATATTAAAAAAAATTGAAATACATTTTTAAGAATCACGGATGTGGACGATAAAGTGGTCCTAGTAGATACTTACGTAAAAACAACCTCGAATAATAAAGAGATTATGAAATTAACCATTAACTTTTACTTTTCCTTAGTCAAGGGTACATTAAACTCTTGTATAATAGTTAAATAATTGTTATTAAATTATACAAGAACTACATATATAAATATTATATCATAAATGATATTCTAATATTTCGTTGTTTGTATTATCATCATTTTGGGTGTTAACTGAATTGTTTTCCTGTATATGGTTTGTTACGTATGTAATGTTTTTTATCAATGGGATATATTTGATTCATATCTAAAATGATATTAATTTATTTAAATAATATTTTTAGTCATCAAATTAAAATTATTCTTGAAGGATTATGATGGGGAATTAATCTCATCGTATTCGTGGAGACGGTAAGCTATAGGTAGGCCCGATCGACAATATCATTCTTTTGATATTAAAATCATATCTTAATGGATGTTATATCATATATACAGAATAAATAACATGTTATATTTATTATTTACATGAATTATACATAATTATTATAACCATCCAAATAATAATGTATAGAATAACAACTACACCACGATGTGGAGACAGTAAGCCGTACGTACGCACGTATGGTGACAATCCATTCATAGGATGGATAGAGTAATGAATATGGTTGTACAATTTTTCTAATAACATCAAAATATATATAACACACTGGAGTTATTATTTTTGAATGGAAACAACAAATAAAGAATAAGTGGAAGAAGAAAAGAACCTAAAAGAAGTGATGAAATATTTACATCTTTTTCAGGTTCTTCTTTTTGATTTGATCAAAAGGTATCCTTAGGTTGGATTTCTGATCAAACTAATGCCTCTAGGTTGAAATGAGGGAAGTTTAGAGGATATTTGGTTAGGGTTTGTCTGATATAAATGGATTTTTAGGAGTGAAGTTGGGAGAAGGAAAAGTGCCCATTTTATAAGTGGGGTGAGGGGCACCTTAGAAAAAACAGGAAATATTATTTTATAATAAAATAATTTTCAGTTTATAATGGCTCCAAAATGATTTATTATAAGCCTAAGGTGGGGATAGGTCGAATTACTCTCAACCAGTAGGTGTTAGACAGGTTTGAGTCACCATATTAACCTTATCTTTTAGATTCAACTCTTAGTTAAATAGTTTAACTTTTACAATGTATTCTTGTATTAATATAATAACTGGTTAATGGACATACTATAAAATGCCTAGAGAAACTCAAGTGGTTCATTAATGATATAACTATCATTATATATGTCCTTTGAATGAACATTAAAATTTTAAGAATATTATATCAATTAATAATATAATATTTGATTTAAAAACTCTTTTATGTCAATTTTGACACTATTTGGTATTTTATTTTTCATAAAGTCATAACATCATGATTATTTCAAAAATATTTATTTAATCGACCCTAAAATTTCATATTAACCTAGAGAATTAGTGTAATTAATTAGAAGTCTCAAAATAAATTTATTTTGATATTTATAATATCAATTATTTTAATTTTATATTAATAAGGTAATTATTACATCATTATTGTGTCATATATAAATTCAATTACTTATTGTCTAAAAATTATAAATAAAATAAAGTTATGTAAGAAATATTTTTAGCATTCTAATGAATATTCATAGTATAATTTATCTTATGTATAACCCTATATTAAAAATGTTTTAGTTAGGAAAACATGAATTTATCATTTTTAACTCTTCTTTAAATGAAATAATAATAAATGTCCTAATCTAATACAAGTGGAACAAAAGGATCATATTTTATTCCTAAGGTTGTTTCTGGTCGAATTACACTTATGAAATAGAATTAGAACATGTGTTAGGGTAATAATAATATCTTTTTTACCTTTAATTACCCTATTGTCTTTTAATCGTGGAATATAAAAGTTAAAAGTTACTATACATAAAAATTATTTTCATCTTATTGAACCAGATTTTACATACTGATATCAACCATGTCTCTAGGATTTTTGAAATTAGACTAACAGAAGCTGTAAAATTAATTTTTATAAAAATTTTCAAATGCTCCTAGGAGGTGGGTAAAAGATAGTAAAAATTTCAATAAAATTTTTATATATCTAAACTTATTATAAAATGACTCCAATGAATTACATTGAACATATATAGGTATTATGTATATATTTTCCCTAAAATAAATATAAATAAAATAAATAATTATTTAAATAAAAAGTCAGGTTTTGACAATAACGCAGTGTTTTCCACAATTAATCAAAAATTAAATGTTTTCAGAAAAATAGAAAAAATTCAGCATAAGTAATTATGATATTCTGAGTCCAAAAATGAAGTCAATTTTTAAGATAAAATTTATACTAATTAAAAATATGTGCATTACTATTCATACTGGCTAGTTTGATTGGTTGTGGTGTGTTTGGACTCGATGTTGTGTACAACACAAGCTATTGTATTATTCTAAGAGAAGCGTACTGTGGAAGCTTGGGGTGTTACACTAAACATGACCCTATCAACTGATATATACATTACACAAAGTGGGACCTTGAAATGAGTCCCAAGTAGTATGATATTTCCGAAAGAAACCATAAAAACATCAAACGAAAATATTTTAAACATTGGTTCCCTAACATGAATCGTTTTCTTATGAGAAACCAATGAAATACCCAAAGTCCCTTAAATACTATAGTTAAGATCTTCAAATATGGACTGGTTTACATCTCCTCACTATAATTCCCCTTTACCGCTTATTTATAGAACCTACATACACAACGGTGTCAAACTTCACCTTTGATGACTCATACACTTTAAGAGAAAAAGGTTTATTTCATCCTTCTGAAACAAATCTCCAGCTACAAGTGGATCCACTTAACCAAAAATAAAGTGGGGATAGAATCAATCTCCAAAGATCAAGAATAAATACCTTATGTTGATCTACTGGAAGATCTTTTAATAGAGAATCACTCGTGGATGTACTTCCATCTTACCTTACCACTTTTTTTGGGGGGCATAACCCATCTAATAAAAAAACCCAAGGACCCAACCAAGATGGTCTATTGGTCAAAACATACCACAAAACATAACCAAACACAAGAGTGGAACCACTAAAAATTCTTCCTGAAACATTTCTCATAAAAGACCACTGACCAACACTTTAACCCAACTTACTGATAAAACAAAAACCCAACACATCATTCCAACATGAGGGGTCATCGAACCCAAAATATCCCTCTATAACATTCATGAAAAACATAAAATACACCACCCCAAAAACTGGTTTTCAAAACCTCAAATTTTCCTTAATAATAATTTCGTTGAACCTAAACGAGGTTAGTGGTTAGTGAATTCACCAATGGTATCTTATGGGCCTCACACATGCAAGTTTTTATGCCACCACAGACACCCAACATGTGCTAACCTGGGCACTCATCCAATTTTTCTTACACATAACCCATGCATGTTTCCACCCATGAGAACACCACAGATCAAAACAAAGTTCTTTACACTTTCAAAATAAAACATTTCAATTGACACTTCCTTTTTTTCTAAAAAAATACCCACATATCAAAAACCAATTAAAATATTACAAACCTTTTCATAAAACCACCAACCATTCAAATAAAAACTCAATTTCAAGTCATACACATTAATTTCCATACATCTCATCCCATTTCAAAACACTTCTGGTTTTATGACAACCACCATTTAATCAAAACCCATTCAATTAAAAATTATATATTATTTCTTAAAATAAGGTTATAGTAATTCATAAAACATTTAAAATTTTCACTAGTTACCAAATTGAAATCAATTTCCAAGTCCACACATAACTTCCAAAAAATTTCATCCCACTCAAAACAACATTCTATAGTTTAGAAAATTATATTTGAAATATATTTTTAAATCTCACTTTAACATAATTCAAACTTTCAAATGAGTTGTAAAAACACCATTTACTATCTCAAAAAAATTATAAAAATTAATTTCCACCATTAAATAATTCAACCATTTCTACTTTACTAGAAAGTAATTTCAAAAAATTCACATTTCATAAAACCAATTCATTTTTACATTAAAATAATACTTCCAAGATTCTAAAAAAAGAGATATAAGACAATGTGAGAGGAAATATGTGTTCGCAGGTTCCATGGACATATGTTTGAAGACTATACCCCAATCAGTTCACCATCATGGAGAGTTTTTTAGGAATATATACCCATATCTACATGGCTTTCTAGGCCCTGCAATCTCAGTGAGACCATTAACCCAAATCTATTTTCAATTCCCCAATCATCAAGGAACCCTAAGATCAAAAAAACTCAGATAAAACCCAACATTACCTAGAAAATTGTATCCCATAATGAGGTGTGATGGATAATAACACTACTCATAATTGGTATGTCATGTCCTGAAAATCCTAGATCCATTCTACCCAAACTCTTTCCCAAAAGGACATGACCTAAAAATAGTTAACCTAGCTCTAATACCATTTTGTCCCAAACCTGATCAGATCTCCATCAAAACCAGCACTCGACCTTTTCCATGGAAAGGAATTAAGGGAGTTCCCTATCCATATGGTATTGAATAATTTCTTAGGTATGATAAATAAAGGGATGAGAATTATTTACCTGATTTTAGAATCCCCAAAAAAACAAAAATAATTGATAAAATGAATCTGAAAATTTTCAACCAAAATAAATTTAAAAAAAATTCATAATTGTATTACATGGTTAATACAAAATTATAAAGACTACCACAAGGGGATAAATACAAAAAAACATCCCATGAACCACCTCAAGGAATGGGGGAAACACCCTCATGCCATCTCCATGACACCACCTGAAGATGGATAGCTAGTGACCCTAAACCTCCAGTTCTAAGATATTTACCCAAACTAGAAATAAAATTACCAAGTCTACATACACAAAATGGTGTAAAAACTAACAGTGTAATGATAGTAATAAAAATAAATCCAATGAGCACTAGTTATGGGAACACCACAAGGAACTAGCTAGTTGTGGTTCCCCAGGTACATCGTATATCAGTGTAAAAGTTTCCATAATAAATAACCATATCATGCATGAGCTAACTGGAGGGGAAAAACCAATGCCCGAGTGGCCCACAACATAATCATTTCTTAGTTAGTGTTGTCCTATTCAAACATAATAAGTGGAACAAGGATGAAACCCCTACCAGATCACTGCTATACTAGTCTTATTCCACCAACCTAGATACATGAGTTTCCCTCTTTATGCTCAATCAAGTTGCACATGTTATAAAATAAAAATTGCATATAAAAATTCCATTTTCAAATTACGCACACACCAAACATCCCACACACATTTCACATAATTCCCTTTTCACCTTCAAATTCATTTTGACACCATACTCACATCAAAACAGCCCCCAAGCATGTCTTTTACCTTTCTCACAATTTAATAAATCATTCCAACCATTTATAAAACAGTATTAAAACGTTTGACAAAAAAACAATCACTTTATCTTTCAAAAATCCATTTTAAAACATACACCCACCAAAATTGTACATAAAAATACTTTTCACACTTTTCGTACCCCAATAAACCATTAGAGATTTTTATAAAACCACTCCAAGTGTTATTACAAGTTTTTTCACACAAAATCCATTCTAAAACCCTATTTCAAGGCCAAATGAACACCAATACCATACCAAAATAGAATTGGAAGCCCAATAAACATTTAATAAACCAATTGAAGATGTTATAAAATGACCTCAAATGATACCACATGAGTTACACATTAAAAAAAACACATTTTCAACAAAAAATTAAACATTAAAATTAAATTCTTAACAAATTACATCCAAAAATGGTTTTCACACCACACACAACAAATGAAGAACATTCTAAAAAAATAAATCAAGAGAATATAACTCATAAAATAATTATTACACATGTAATAACCTACCTTATATTCCAAAAATTCCAAATCGTTGTGTGAAACTTCAACCAAACCACCGCCACACCACAAGGGAATGAAAATGAACCCTAACCAAAAATATTGAACCAAGAAACTCAAAAAAACCCTAGGTATGAATGCCAAGTTTTTAGAGAGTTGGAACATCATGCTGGGAAAAAACCAAAATGAAATGGAAGAAATAAGGAAGGAACTCACTTACTTGAATAAATCATGAAGTTCTACCACAGAAACCCCTTCAAAATTGGGTTCTGAATGAACTTGGAGGAGAATGGGAGGCTTCCATGGCTATAAATGTTCAATGGGGGAAGAAAGGGGTGCACTAGGGTAAATACTAGAAGTTAAATATAAGAATTAAATAAAAAAATTACTATTCTGGACACTGTGCATGGTTTGGATGCATGGTTTAGAAAACCGTGCAGCCACACAGTGCACCCAGTTATGTCCACTCAATTTTTTTTTCTCCAAAATTCAAGGGGTAATAAAAAGAACCTTGGGGAAATGATAGGCCAAGAATAGAAGATAAATAATTCCACAAAATTTCAAACCTATCACACCCTGATACCGAGAAAACGACCAAGAACCCGACCTGAATTGGAATTAAGTGAATGCTAAAAACTCGGGTGTGATATTCCCTAAAATCGTGTTTCATAAAAAGAATTCATAAATTATCTACCTGATAAGTCATAAATGGAAGTGTTAATATCATCTAGAATAACACATAAATAGTTTTCAGAGATGGAAAACATTTTTTGGAAGTGAGAATATGGACATAGCGGAGAAAAATGATTTTTATGGACAAACAAGGGGTGATATGGAACCAGTTTAATAGAATGTTAATGACCAAAAAAAATAAATGTTTAATGGATGAAAAGAACATTGATTCATACGAAATGGATATAATAAGATAAATTTTTTATTCTAGATCCTTTTTGTCAATTTTATAAATTACATTACTATGTATACTGAGAACATAAAGAAATATACTTAATTGATTATTATATTTTGATTTATTAATCAATTTTGAGCAGAATCTCATCTTTTTCTCCAACTGATGAGTATTCAAGATTATTTTTTATGACAGAAGAACTAAAATAATCTTAAAATTGATGAAATAATCTAAAAGATAATATAATTTTATTCAATCAATTATTATGCATTAACAATGTAAAAATGGTTAGAATAAGTTAATATGATTCCCAAATATATAAAACTTTATATAAAAAAAATAATACATTAGTCTCTGAAATTAAAAAGTAATACACAATTCCAAACTAAATCATTTCTTCCTTAAAATTCATCAATCTATTCATGACTATGATTAACACCCAAATATTAGAATAAGTTCATCACTTATTCTTCAAACATTTCTCTCCAAATCAGGTCAATGACTCTTAATGCCTAATAAAAAATATTTATATGACTTAATAATATAATCAAAAATAGTCTATAATCATATATATATATATGAAATAAATATATATAAATACACATTAAAATAATACATATAAATTCCAAAGATAATCCAAAAATTCATCAAAAAATAAAATCCCACAATGTTATGTTTACTATAATAATATAAGGTTCCCAAAATAGTGAACTTCTTTAGAAATAAAAAAAATCACTTAATCACCAAATCAATATTCAATATAATTGTTATATCTATAATAAAACCTATATTACCAAAATAAACATAAGAAAAAATAATTCCAAACTATCTATGACATCATGCTAGCCTATGGTAGAAGATGAAACCTTGTCACCCCACAATTGTGTGATCAAGCCCTATGGAATTTTTGGATGTGACAGGTTATTACTCAGCTTGAGGGTGGACATTTTGTTCATAATATTTTACAATATTTCCTAAAAAGTTCCAAAAAATATGATTACTATACTCCAAAAAAACCTTAATAACTTCAAAAAAAATGTTTCAATCTATAAGGTTATCTCATGCCATTCCCATTACATTACTAAATTTTAAATAACATTATTATCAAATAACCCTTGTCATTAAACCTAATCATTAAATCTACCTCAACCTAATAAAATTCCTACCATCACATAAAACATTGAATGGGGTTCTTTTATTTGATCTAATGATCATTGAAAAACATATAAATCCATGATGGTATCTATAACTATTAATATAACGACACATAAAAATCACATAATATCAAATGTTTTCAAAAACTTTTATTTGATACCAACTTTAAGGACCTAACCATAATCATTACATATTATTATGTTTTTTAATTAAAAACTAAGTAACTTTTGTTCTTGATGATATTCGAGGATTAAAGTTTTGGTGAATTATTCCATAACCCTTATATAACAAACGAATATATTACAAAGTGTAAATTTATATTTAGTATCCATTTTCCAATAATATAAATCATATAATGTTAAACATGACTTATTTTCATGGAAAGTATTCATGAATTTCAACTTGACATCTTATTTTCCCTTACATATCCTTAAACCCTATGAAATATATTTCTAAAATGTTCATTGAGAAACAAAATTTAAAGAAAATAAAAAGATGAAATACATTAGCCTAGTGAAAAACATGAAAACCATAAAATATATACATTTATCAAATTATTATTTTTCTTTATGAAATAAATAATTTCCACAAGAAAGACACACATCTTTTTTTCAATGAAAACCGTTAAAACCAATAATAATAAATTGAAACAATTTTAGTAAACTTAGGAAATCAAATTCATAAACTATTTTAAACCCATGTTACAAATAACTACTGCCCATTTGGATTAATAGGGTAAACACCATCAGATAACCCCCTCCTACTTTACTTTAATGATATAGTACATTGCCCAATGCATTAGAGTTCTATAATGGGGTCACCCTTTATATAAGCTATATCCATCACACCCATTTTTCATTATATATAATGGGGATAAACCCTAAAAATAAGTCATACTGGGCTCTCCCTTTTAAGAAATACAATTCTCATGTACCATATCATAGATTAATCATTTTATTATTTCACATTTTACTCATAAAAACATTAAAAACACTTTTAACCCATATTCAAAACAATATCAGATATTGAAATACCCATTCCTATAAAAAACATTTTTAAACATAAAATAACTAAAAGGAAGATAAATTTATGGTTTCATTGAATAAAATATTAACCCTTCAAAAGGAATTAAAAAATAAAATAAAAAATTTGGTGATGGTAAAAATAGTTGGTTATGAATACATCAACCTAGATCCTTCTTTTATTTAATATTTTTTAAAGAAACTCAAAACATTCGTAACAAGTATCATTTTTAAAACCACTATAATAAAGTAAAAACATTCATAAAATGTCCTTTATAATTCCTCTATCTACAAATAATTATATTAATATTTTTTTAATTCTGATATGGAAGGAAAAGTGTTGAAAGGGAATCATCGAAAGAATATTTTAAAAGAAAGTATCTTACCTTGATTCTAACCCATCACAGACTTTCATTATCTCCATAAAAAATAAAATAATGTTAATTATTTAATTTATTAATAAATTTTTTAAAGATAATTATTCCTTTTTTATAATCATTACCATGTTAAACTCAATTTTTAATAAATTATACCCAAAATAGAAATTTTGATGATATTCAATTCATATGTAAAAAATGGCTTCACTAGGTTGAATCTGGTAAAAGAGGCCACTAGTTTACGATCTCTAGAATAATTATAATGAAAAAATTATAATATTATTACTTCAATTACACTTTTAAAAACAATACTGAAATATGGTTGTGAAAAATGAACCACATTTCATTCATATAGATGATATCTTATACATAGAGATGGGTGACATTTCTATTTTTTAAAGATCATTATATAACAATGGTAATTATTATTAAATATAAAAAATTGAACTTTACCAAAATAAATAATAAAAAGATAATATATTTATTAGTAAAAATAATTAATTCCCATAGATATTAAATTCTGTTGATATTAACTAGAGGCAATAATAATTAAATTTACCAAAAAAATATATTTATATTAGTAGTTCGATACCGAAAATATTAACATTTAAATTTGATGCTTTATTAGAATAATTCCTACAATTGATTTACTAGTAAATGAATCTGTTATTAATAATTATTAATAAAAATAAATCATTTACCATTATAAAAATTCATTAACAATAAATTATTCAATAATATCAAATATTTTACCAAATATTTTACATATATATATATACATATATATTACCAATTTCAAGCACATAATTTTGATAATAAAAATATATGAGTAATTAAATATATTCTTAATTAAGTAGTTTTATATATATATATATATATATATTTGTGAGTGTGAAGCAAATATAAAATAAAAAAAGTAAAAATGCCACTAAAGTGTGCCCCTCCCCAACCCACCTATTACCCATATCACCCCTCCCCCAACCCTACTACCACCCTATTACCCACTGGCTTGTGATCCTCCTTGCAAGAATACACCTCCCGGTTCTGAGATGGAGCCCACCTCTAACATCATCATGTGAACCCCCTGCCTTTTCCCCACCCACATCCTCAAAGGGAACCCACTCATTGAACCATTCCATCATTCCCACTCGACTAATGTTTCCCACATTCCCCATGACCATACCATCACTTGTTTTAGACCAGTATCCTCATACAAAACTCACTCCCAAATCTCAAACTTATATCCCATGGACATAATCATCACGAAAAACCCCCTCCCGGTTCTCTACCATCATCAAAACTCGAACTCCATGTCCACATCATTTTTTATTGTAATCCCCATGTAAACCCTTTTTCCCAAATACCCTTCCAAAACCACAGACATCCTTTAAATACATGACCATCAACCAAACTCATCCCTTACCTCACACTACAACACCCATTGCTACCCTTTATTTTTATATTTGTATACTCCTCACTACTTTGGATGGTTTTCATGAAAATTACTCTGCCCCTAGATTTTAGCTCTGCTAAAGATTTCCGGTTACTAATTGGAGTTGCGTTCGAAATATTGGATTCATTGATGATAGATATATCTACTGAAACATTGGTTTCTATTATGGTTTGTTTTATGCAGTTACTATTTAGTATGTATTTCATTTATAAGAGGCTATATGATCATTACCTCTTCCATAACAGAGAGTATTGTCATATTGTTTGAATTTCTTCATGTAAAATTTTATCTTAACTCTATAATTGGTTCATTTTTTGGTAATTTATATATCCACTTTAATTATAATCAAATTTATTTTTTGAAATTAATTTTCATCCATTTTTTTCATTACTTGTCATTTTTATTTGTGTTTTATCCATATGAAATTAATAAATCATTGTGTTTCTCCCATATGAAATTACTAAATATTATAAAGGTAGTTTTCAAGTGGATGTTTATTCTATTGAGTTCATGAATGTCATTATTTTTTACTTCCTCTCCTATAAAACCTTTTCAATCCATGTTTTATTCCTAGTTACTTTATTTTAAGAAATAATTGTTCACATTAGTGATTATTTTTGTAGTTGCATTTCAATATTGAGTTTGTGATTTTCAACCATTATTGGAGTTCGAGAAAAAGTTTTATTCAATATTGGGTAGTAAATTGTTTATTGTTTCCCCTTTTTTAATACATGAATGAGTTTTTTCTTCCCAATAAATATCATGACTCTCAATTTTATTGGTTTTCATACCATCATTAATTTTTTGTGAAAATCTATTAACACTCTGTAATAACCTTCAACACATGTTAACTTTATTAATTCTAAATTAAAATAGAATAATACATAAAATTTTAGTTTTAAAGAAGGGTATTTTTTTCATTGGTGATTTAAGTGCACTGTAGAATGTGGGAAAACAACCTTAGATGTGAACGTGGACACACATTCCAATGTAACATGAAATTATTCTTAGGACAACCATATTTTATCGGGTTAAATTTTATTTATATTTTTTAGGAATCCTTACATGTGTATTTAGATAATATATTATCCCACACATGAAGTATAGTTAGCTTTAGGATACTCCATATCAAGTTTGTAACGGATAGTCATTTTGAAAGTAAAGTTAACAAAACTCATACAACAAATTTATTTTGAAATTTCAATATTTTTATTATAATATAACCACTCATTGATTCTTCCACAAAAATAATTATATTAAAAAAGGATCTTCAATTATATTATTTTATGAATGTGTATTTTGGATTTTCATTAGTCAATGAAAATACAATTTTTGAATCACATTATCCTGGATGACCATTAAATGGGTAAAATCATAAGTCTATAAGTATATGGATTTATATTTTCTCAATTTACTTATTTATGTAATCTCACATTTGATATTTCAAGTTTATATTCATTTAAATCCATGATTTTATTGCCTTAATTTTTTATAAATAAATAATTAAAATTTTAAATGCCAGTTCTTGGAATAGGATGCATCAACGACGTGATTTTATATGGGATTGAGTAAGTGTTTTGTTTTAGATTTTTCAATGATGTAAAATACACCTTATTTTTTTTTGAATCTTGGATAGTTCTTGACTATATATTAAAGTCTACAAATACCAAGAATTTCAAATTTTATAAATTTGTAATAATTTGGATTGGAATTTATGTTGAGATGAAATATAATAATGTTTTGTTTCACATGGCTTATGAAAATGATTTTGTTTATCAAATTCATTAATTATGAATGATTATTAATATTATATTTTTCTTTGTGTTTCACGGACATTAATATGACATATCATGGTTCTTGAAGTTTTAATTTCACTTCAACATTGAGTGTTCTTTTAGAGAAATTGGGTATTTCTATTTTTGCCTAATTATTTATGAGTTTCTATGTGTATTTTTAAAATTAATCTTATTAGTTTTACATAGTTGTGTTTAAGTGATTAAACAAGTTAGAAGGTGTTACAAAATAGGATGTTATGGTGTGTATTCGTATTATGTGGGTTTTTCTTAAGATTTTTGGACATATACATGTTATATGTTTTTATAAAAATGACCTAAGTTGAACTCTATGATCATCTGGGTATTTTTTATGATTTTAGGAGATATATGTGTTATATATTTTTCTTATATTGATATTTAAACATTGGGTTGATGTGATGAGGAATATGATAATTATTCATGTGCTATTATTAAACCCACACTTAATTAATGCACTAAAAATCAAATAAAAATGTGAATAGGTTATTTAATTTTTTTTCACTATAGTTGTTTGACCATTAAATCCACACATAAATAATTCAAAAACTATTATTCTTATTTACATTGTAATATTCTGAATGATGGTTTCTTCCTTACTATAAAAATAACCTCTACCTTATCAATTACTTTTTTTTGTTTTTTATTTTTTATTTCTACCTTGTTTTATTTATTTTGTTTTAATGGGGGTTTTCTTCATTTTTTTGATGTTGTTTTTTATGATCATCAGTATTAGTTCAAGGAATTTCCAACCTTATACCAATTTCCTTCTTTAATGGACCATTGTGTTTGAACCCATATTTTTATACATCATTATTTTTCATTATTATTGTTTAGGAATTTTAGGTTGGAATGTTTCTTAGATTCAACAATGGATATGCATTTTGAAACAGTAGGTTTTTTCTTTCTTCTATATTTTTCATTTCTTCTCATTTATGCTCACTGTCAATGTCCTCATCCACCATCTTCATCAATTTCTTCTATACATACTTTACTATAACCTGTCCATGATCTAGTATTATGGTTCCTCAGTTGGATTGGAATTTAAATAATGGATTTCTTAGTAGTAGTTTCTTTGAGTATAGGTTGAGTGGGTTTCATCCCCTCTTTGTCAGTTGGTAAGTTTTTATTGGTCATCTAGTCTTTAAAAAGTCGAGTTCCGGATATTTTCTCAGTGGTGTTTAGGAATTTGACAGTAACCCTCATTCCACCCCTCATATTGTTCTCTTGAACTTTCCACCAAGATCTATTTCTATGATAAATACTGGTCATAGGATTTGAGTTTTGTTCCTCTTGGGGAATTAATATGTCTTTAGTGTAGTGAATTATTTCAAGGGGGGTGACATATAATAGATGGAAAAATGTTTTTGGGTGTATTAATTCTACTTAATTTAAAATATTTTTTAATACACATTTTACCATGGATATAATGGGGATTTTTAGGTTCTATGGGATTTGATATTCTCTTAATGTTATGCAATGATGTTGACGGTTAAAGAGTAGTAGGTTATGGGTGTGAAATAGATTTCATTGGGGGAGTTTTTAGATTCAATTTGGAAAGGTTTTCAGTTATATGTGTTAATTTTTACTTTAAACAGCTATGAGTTTTATTCTTATTGTGGATGTTCTGTTGGTGGTAGAAAATTTTCTCTTGAGATTGAGTTTTCTAGTGCTAGAATTGTGGAATGTCTACTTTGATGTAATGTATTGTTTTATTTTAATGGAATGTGATGTGATTGTGCATATATTTGATGAATTATCCTATAGGGGTTAAATTCATGCTGTTTTGGGAATGGATATTGGGTATTTGATCCAATTAATGATTTGTTTCTTATTAATAAGTTGATTTATAATTTTCCAACAAGTTTATTCATGTTTATTTTAGGTTTTTCTTCTCATTGGGATGATTTTATTTAGTTAGTGTATTATTAGTAGTGAATTCTTTAATGGTATCAACTATAACCATATTTAGATACATTGAAATTACAAAAAAGGATTTGAGAGACATATATATTTTAGTATTTTAACATTTTTAATATATGGTTATTTGGTTTATTTTTTCTAAATTGATTCATTATTATTTTTTTATTCTATAATTTTTTCCGTGGGTATGTAATTTTATAATTTTAAATATATACCCCTAACTATATTCATCATACTTTAGTAATTCATGAAACTTCTTTAGTTAATATTTCATTTTACAATAGGTGAACGATTATGTTGTGGTAGGAAATTATATTATTTGATTTGTAATTAGAAAACTATGGATGTGTTCTGCATATAAATTGAAATTATAATACTATTGTTTTCGATGAGAAGAATGGATATTTTATTCCTCACTATGGAAGAAAATATATTTATTATCTATTGATAAAATATTTTATGAATTTTTATATATGATTATAAATTTATAAATTATATCCACGAATTATCAAATCTATGAAATTAAGATCAAGAGGATAATGATTATTGATTCCAGTACCAACTACCTTTTCAATTATTTTTAGGTCATATAAAGATAAATCCATAAAAAATCCCAAGGTTTGTTTCATAGAATAAATCAATAATTATTTTTTATTAAAGTGAATATTGATTATTAGGAAGGACAAAAAATTTATATTTAGTGGAAAATGAGAAATAGTTAGTGAACTATTGAACGATATACAAGTTGATGTATGTGGTTCAATGACCACACAACCTACTAGTTCATATTTTTTACTCTATAAATTTTTCAAAATAATTTTTTCAATATGGTTTTTTTTTATATTAATGTACAAGTTCAAATACTATGAAATGGTAGATGTTTATAAAAACAAAATTCAAAATCAACATGAAAAAATTATTATGATACAATGATCCGATTGAGGAAGGGATAAATTATCCCAATAGTCTACTTATCAACTAAAGGATTATAGAATTATTTCAGACCTCACAACTCTAGGTATAACATAATGAAATACAATGTATCAAATTAATTATAACATGTCAGGTATTAGTCAATAAATTAATAATTAATATTATCTTCCCAAAGCTGTCGTTGAAATTTGTGGATGGTATGGTTACTTAAGAAGTCATATACATATTAATAAAGAAACATAACTTGTGATGTTCATAGTGGGAATAATTATTTTCTTGTTACACATCTTCCCTACGTCACAATAGATGATTTATTTGTTATTGGGATTACTCATGTTCTTTTACTTTTTTTTGTCCCTATTATGTTGTACAAGATGGAATGTAATTTTGGTGATGGTATTATTTTTCTAAGATCCATACACATATGACCGGTATAACTGAGCATGGATTTTATTTTGTGGGAAGTACTCTAAATTTAAATTCTAATGTTAATTATAATAAGTAAAACTTTTTAATAAATTATATCACAAATCATGTTAGAAATTATATTTTGAGAAAATATAGTTCTTGAGATCATGTTTGAATATTTATCAAGAAATAATGCATAGATTTTATTCTTTTGGACTACCTATCAACATGTGAACGTTGATAATGAAAAATGACCATTCTATGTAGTTTATTTTTTATGGTTTCATTTATTTATATTTTATTTTCAATTCATGATGATATTTTTTACTAATTTTTAGGTATTCTCTTTGGTTTTGTGGTGAAGATCTTAGAGATTAAGGGTGTGGCATGTTAGTGATATGAGGATCGTCACTGGTACTAGAGATGAATTTATTGGTTTCTTATAGTGGCCTACTTTGAGGGGTGATGGAAGATCCTTGAGAGCAGTAACTTATATTCTACCACAATGGGTGGTAAAGGAGTTGGGATTTTAGGAAATAGATAGAATATGCTTTTTGTCCACTGGGTGGGGGTGAGGCAGTGACATATGGATCCAGATTTTATTTTTATTTTTATGATATTTTTAGGTATCAATCAACTTCTAATATTTGTTGATTCATTTTATATAAAGTTCCAATATTAATGTAATTAAAGAATTTATAAGATTGAACATGTGTGAAAAGAAACTTCAATTTTATAATTAAAACATGGGTATTATATATGATGTATTAATAAATATAATATGAAATTTTACAAGCAATAAAAATTTATAATATTAATTTAAATTTTATTAATAAACAAATATAATATGGTGGTAATATTATCACCAACAGAAAAATGTCATATTAATCTATTGCTAAACAATTTGAACTACATATATTTTATCTATTAGTATTATTATAATTTTAATATAACTATTTTATCTATCATAATAATATTTACCGTTAGTTTAGTGAGGACATATATGTTGGTAAAATGTCTTACTGACAAATAGTATAACATTAACAACAGATATGTCCCAGTTGGAAAAAGTAAAATATTTGGTAGTTATGTTATCCATCAAGAATGATCATAATATCATAAATAAATTGATAATTATTTTCATATATATATATATATATATATCATCCATGTGATGTATGATTAAAAATGAATCACATCACCTAACAAAGGTTTTATTCCACACGTACACATGAATTCCATTACCATTTTTTATTAAATGGACATTTATGAAGGTAAATGATATATTATATTTTAATAATGATTAATATTTCATTAATTTCACACACACACACACACAGATATATATATATATATATATATATTAAATCCAACATTATAACTAGCCAACCGAGGGGGTGTTGGAAAATTAATTACATCGGTATGTAAGGTGGTAGTTCTCCATACACACAAACGATTGATTCCTTTCCAATTTGATGGGGGATAGAGATAGATATAGGTTGTCCCATTAAAATAATAATATATAGTTATATGGTTGAATCTAAAGTTATTATATCATTATGTTTTAATGATACTTAAAGGATTTGTAAGAAGAGGTAAAAAATGCTCGGTTAAGAACAATACATTTTTTTCAAAAAACCTATTAAGGAATACATAAAAATATTCAATAATTGGGAATTATAATAAAAAAAGGTATTCAGTATGTTTTTTGAGATTTAAGGAAATGATTTTAAAAGGTATTTTTAGAAAAATATGGTTCGTGAAGTTTCATGAAATGATTAGAATAGGATGAATTTTCTAAGAGAGGGGATATGAACTCTTTTAATTCCTTAAAATATTAAGTCAATAAAAATTTATTTTGATTTAAAAATGGATCAAAATGACAATGATATAAGAAAATATGGGAATTATTCTAAGTCAACACATCTAATAAAATTATTATTGGATGGGATACAATTTTTACCTTTATCATTCGTTTTTAACAGTCCATTAACCCTTTTGACAAATATAGTGCTAATAATGTTTTTAAATTTTAGGGTTCAAAATAGTTACTTTAAAACGAAAATTTGATATAAAATAGAAAATGAATAATATTTTAATCCTTATCCAAATCACATGGCTGAATATCATGTTTTTATTAATTTTATATCTTTTTATATTATATTATTTATTATAAAATATCATTAATGTCAATTTTATAACTACACATTTACATTGAATTTAATATCATAAAAAACAATGAAAATATAATATAATTCATTGAAACCACTATAATATGTCATTTTTATAAAAATCATTTAACGAATATATTCATCCAAATCACATTAATTTTAACATTTTTAAAATCATTTATTTTATTTTTCAACTAATTGAATAATTCCCACACCTGTATTGCATATGTTTTTAGGGTAATTATATGTTCACTACAAATGAGAATTGAATTACCATGATAAAAATAATTCATTTATATTTCATGCAATTATTTATATCTCAAAACATACTCTATTTATCATATTGTTGAATATAATATAGTTATTAAATTCCAGAGTGCAATAATTTTGATTTTTATTTTATTAAATAATATAAAATTCACAATCATGCCCAAATATAAACAAAGGGACATATATTAAACTTATGGATGGTTATGAAAAATATGTAATCATTAAATTAAAATATTTTAAGTGTTAGGGTAATTTTATTTGTACTTATCATTTTTACCCTTTATTACATGATTTAAACTTTACCATTGGATAATAATATCTAGGGTCACTATTCATAACATAAAAAAATAAAAGAGAACTATTTAACAAATTTATACCCAATTATTCCAGAATTAGTGAAACGCCTCAACCCCAATTACCCAGAGTTGGTGCATTATTACATAACATTGGACTGATCACAAAAGATCAAGTCTCGAAAGACCGATTAGTTTAGTTGTCTGGGAAACACTAGAAATATTCATAAGTCTTACATTAAATCATAAAGTAAAAAAAATACAACAAAATATTATCTTCATATCCCCTCATACTATACCTGAAGGTCATTCATAAATTACTTCTTCACATCCAGGGAAAAAATAAAACATTAAAATGGGTGAGCACATATGCTCAGTAAGGATTAAAATATAGCGGGAACTTTCATAAATTATCATAAACATTTAAAGAAATGTATAACTAAAACCAAAGCCTTTTAAATTTGAACTTCAGAATAATATGACAAAGATAAAATGGAATAATTCCATTTACTTATTCACATGAATATTCTACTAGTTGAACAAACACATGCAATATCAATAACCACTTTCATTAGGATGGAATGCATAATGACCGACTATTATAACCACATAGTCAAGGACTTGTGCCAAGACTACAATTAAGATTTTGTCAAGGCCTTGTGACAAGACACTAGTTTGTCTCATTAGACCTACCGATGCATTGAGGAGCTATAGCGGGATCCACCCATCACTTACTAATTCCAATTCATTCCTCATATAAAAAATTTGAAACATAACATAAACATTCATATCAAAACTAACATACGAAATGTCAATACTTTATCTAAAAACCATGAATGGCATAGAAATAGCACATCCACAGTAAAAAATAACTCATTCAATGCAATATGGAAGATTTTATTGTAATAGATTAACTTCAATTGAGAATAATGAAGGATATTGACATAGATGAAAATAATCTTCAAAAATATTGGATAGAAGTATCCCCCTTTTTTGAAAACATTAAAAGGATCATTATTTATCAAAAAGATATTCATAATAGATTTTTGAATCAAAGTGTCCCATACCACTTTGAAACTTTTAAAATTAATTTTAATATGAAAACATTAATGTACTTATAAATAAATTCTTAAAACCATTTTTAAGACATGGACATTAATGAGAAAGATTTAGAAGAATAATTCTTTAAAACACTTAAAGATGATATATTAGTTAGAGTTTCTAACCAAAAGAGAGACAATTGAATACAAATAATTGAGGTAATAAAAACTTTTTAATATCATGAGAATAAAGGGAGTCATGATATACTATGTCAAAGTACATTATATACACCATATAAAAGTGATTTGGTGTGTAACAACAAAGGAGTCTCAATGGAATGTAAATTGAGATGAAATCTATCATAAAGGCCATATACTCAAGTTAAGGATAAATAACCAACATAATTATGTGAGAAAAATATAAATACACTCAATATGATTGGATATCCAGTGTAAAATAATCAATGGACATTCACACATATTCTTGTAAAGACAACACCAATGAATTGGATGTTTAACTCAACAAATTAAGATTGAATAAAAATTACTCTTATCAAGTTCATACCGATGACTTGAGAATTTATCAATGGAGTGATTATGTGTATCAAAAGTATATCCATAGAAAGGGGAGTGGAAAATATGACATTAGGAAATGAATAGTTATTCTACATTTAATCTTGGAGTAAAATAATCAATGAAGTAAGCGTAAAGCCGAATGAGTGGAAATTGAAATTTCAAATTCCCTTATCAATTTGGTAACATACAAAAAATACACCAATAAAAGAAGAATAATACAATGATGATTTAAATATCCATAAATTAAAGTATATTACACAATGAATACAATCATGGGCAGTACACACTCCACATGCAATAAATAAGTGGTGAACAATGGAAATCTCACGGAATTAAAAGTGAGATAAGAAACCCCTTACTTTGTACTTTTTTCCTTGGTAAAGGGTAGGTTATCATCCTTTATAATGGTGAAATAATTGTTATTGAATTATAAAAGAATAATATACATTAATATGATATCATATAAGATATTTTAACATTGTTTTGTTAATAATATCTTAGTATTATCGTCGTTTCGGGTGTTAACTTACTCGTTTTCTTTTATATGTTTTGTTACATAATTCATGTTTGTTTTGTATATGTGGTATCATATTCATATACAGAATGATATCAAGTCCTTAAACATTATTTTTAATCATAAAATTAAATTTATTCTTGAATGGATATGATGGGGAATGAATCTCATCAAGTTCATGGAGACGGTAATCCGTACTTACGCACGAGCGAAAATATCATTCTTTTAAAATTAAAATAATATATAATTAGATGGTATATATACAGAATCATTATCATGTTATATTTATTATTTACATGAATTAAACTTCATTATTATACCCATTTAAATAATAATAAATTGAATAACAATTACACCACGACGTGGAGACGGTAAGTCGTACGTACGCACGTATGGTGACATGTCATTCAAAGGATGGATAGAATACTGAATATGGTTGTACCATATTTATAATAACATCAAAATATATAGAATATACTGTATTTATTATTTTAGATTTGAAATAACAAATAAAGAAGAAGTGGAAGAAGAAAATAACATGAATGAGGTTGGTGAAATCATTACATATTCTTCGGATTCTTCCTTTTGATTTGATCAAAAGGGCTCCTTAAGATGGCTTTCTGACCAAAGGAGGTCCTCCAGGATGAAGTGAGATAAGTTTAAAGGATATTTGGGTAGGGTTTGGTCGAACCAAAATGCTTTTAAGGTATTTATTTTAGAGAAGGGGGATAACCCTTTTATAAGAGGGGTGAGGGGAACCTTTGGAAAAGCTAGAAATTTTATTTTATAATAAATTCATATTCTATTTTTAATGGCTCCAAAGTGGATTATTTAAAGTTTAATGTGGGAATGGGTCTAAATAATTTCAACAAATATATTTTATATAGGTTTGGATCACTATATTAACTTTATAATTTATATTTAACTCTTAGTTAAAAAGTTTGACATTTACCATGTCTCTTTGTATTTTTATATTATATAGCTTATAAACTTACTATATACCACCAAAGAACCCCCAAGTGGTCCATTAATGATACACCTATCATAATATAAGTACTTTTTCTCAACCTTATATTTTTAGGAATATAATATCAATTAATAATATAATATTTGTTTTTAAAACTCTTTTATGTCAATTTTGACACTATTGAGTATTTTGTTTTTAATAATTTTATAACAGTATTATTACTTCAAAAAAAATTATATAACCAATTATAATAAGTCATATTATCCTAGAAAATTAGTGTAATTCACAAAAAGTCTCAGATTACATTTATTTAGATATTTATAATATCATTATTTTAATATTTCATTAATTAGGTAATTACTGCATCACCATTGTGTCATAAATAAATTAAAGTATCTAATGTCTAAAAATTATAAATAAAATACCATTATGTAAGAAATATTTTAGCATTCTAATTAATATCTATAATCGAATTTATCTAATTTATAACCCTATATTAAAAATGTTTTAATTATTAAACGTTGATTTTATCTCTTTTAACTCTTCTTTGAATTAAATAATAATAAATGTCCTAATCTAATACAAGTGGACCTAAATGATAATATTTTATTACTAAGGTTGTTTTTGGTCTATATACACTTTTCCAATATAATTAGGACATGTTTTAGGGTAATATTAATATCATTTTTACCCTTAATTACCCTATTTACTTTTAACTGTGGTAAATACAAGTAAAAAGTTACTATTCACCAAAATTTATTTTCATCTCATCAAACCACATTTTACTCCTTGATATTAACTTTCTCTCTAGTATTTTTAAAATTCCACTCACAGAAGTGGAAAAATTAAGTTTTATTTGATTTTCCAAATTCTCTTATGAGGTGGGTAAAAGACGGTGAAAAGTTCAATAAAATTTTTATATATCTAAAATTATTCTAAACTAACTACAGTGAATTACATTGTACTTATATAGGTATTATTTATCTATTTTTACCTTAATTAAATTTTAATAAAATTAATAATTATTTAAATATAAATTCGGTTTTAAACTATAACTCAATGTTATTTCACTATTCATCAATAATCCAAAGTTTTCAAAAAAATACCAAAAATTCACCCTATGCTAATTTCGATAATCCAAATCCTAAAATGAAGTCCATTATGAATGATAAAATTTATAAAATTATAAAAAGTGGGTATTACTATTCATAACAGCTAGTTTGATTGGTTGTGGTGTGTGTTAGAACTCGAAGTTGTGTACAACACACGCTACTGTATTATTCAAACAGAAGCGTACCGTGGAAGCTCTGGGTGTTAGATTCTACCATCCTTCAACAAATTGCATCCTCGCAATTTTCAAAATTGGTCTTGGGAATATAATGGAAAATCCGACATCAGAAAAAGAGTCAATAAAACTATCACTTTAAAGGAAAGAAAGAGAAGTACAAAGGTCACCAGAGATAACCAATACTAGGATTCCGTATAGAAAAACATGGATATGGATGATAAACTAAGTGTCATGTTCTGATGTAGAGGGATACAAAACATGATCATGAGAAAGTTAACAACAAATAAAACCACAAACCTGTGATGGGACAAACAGTCATTAGTTTCCCAGTAATAAAAATAAACAGACAACATTTTTTCAAGTAACATTCCATAAAGATGATGAATTTATTTATGATATTGATTAAGAACATAATGAGATATACTTACTTTTTAAGTATAGTTTCATTATTTAATAAATTTCTACCATTAACTCTTTTTTTAAATGATGAGTATTCAAGAAGACTTGGTCACACTTGAAGAGCTAGAATAAACTTCTAGAGAACATGATCCACGAAGGATAAACTATATATTTACCTTGTAATTAGAGATTAATAAAAACCAAAATGGTTAGTACAAGATCTGATGATCCCCCAAAAAGATATTACTTTAGAGAAATAAACACTAATCTTAATTTCTAAAATTAAACCAACAATACCCCAAAGTTAAATAAATACCATTAAATAAGAAATTGTCCTTAAAATC
Organism: Viscum album; assembly: GCA_963277665.1. Lineage (NCBI taxonomy): Eukaryota > Viridiplantae > Streptophyta > Magnoliopsida > Santalales > Viscaceae > Viscum > Viscum album. The sequence goes on along the minus strand of CAUJRU010000103.1, from coordinate 1,429,028 downwards.
CTTCAATATAATCCAAACTAATATTGAAACCGAAAACATAGAAGAATTTGGTTATGTAGTCTTCCATGTTAAACTGTATCGCCAAATGACATCAAATACTCTTAAAGTCGCATACTTAAAAGTTATTAACCTAATCACATATTCTCTATTATAGGTTAATCATTTCCATAAATAACCCAAATCACTATAAATCCACAACAAAAACATAGATAAAAATCCACCATTACTCCTCAAACGAAATCCTATAGTATTCTATTTTTCTTGGGCATATAGTGTTCCCAACAAAGGGAACATCTTCCAAAATGACATTTATCACTTAATCACCAAATAATTTTCCTATAATAAGGGTATTCATTTGATAAGACATAATACCCTAAAACAACTTATTATTGATCAATAAAATCATTTAACTAAAAATAATTAGTCACACTAACCAGGGACTTCATGTAGTCTAGTGGTAGGCGATAAATCCCAATCGCACTCTGGTTGTGGGTTCAATTCCCATATCTTTGTTCGACGTGATGGGTTGTCACATGGTCTGCGTGTTATCCTTTTTCAAAAACATTAATTTATAAAATTACCAAAATGAGATAAATTCATCCAAATAAACATAACATAATTTAACCACAAATGTTATCTCATACCTTGAATTTTCATCCCAAAATAAAATAACTTGTAATTACCTTGAATTCAAGGATCATATAAAATCAAATGGTTATTTATAAATATATCCACAAGAAAAAAGATAATTCTTCCTCAAATATCATTTTCACATGATAAATTTTAGGGTTACATATATAGGAGAAAATTCACCCGAAGTAATCTCAACAACAAAGAGAACTAATACCTTTAAACATTTTCCATGAATTTTTTTTCCACATAGGTTCTTCCTTGACCAAGAGGATATCCTATAGAATAGGGAATTGACTTGGGTGATGCCAAGGTCCCTTACATTTACGACAAATGACCATAATTGGAATCTTAGGATCATTTTTATTTTCTTCCATAGTACCCTTCATTTTTCATCTCTCCATGGTATCCATAGCTTGAGCTGTTATCATTCATCACCTCTCTCTTCTTTGTTGAGTCAGGGGGTTGGTTAATATATATGTTGTTGATCAAATTTTTGGAAAAATGATTTGGCATGAACACGCTATATTTTACGCCTATCAACATTCCATTTTTTTTTCTCATTTCCACCACCATTCCCACCTTGTACATCATTCTCAAAGTTACTATGACTTCCTTGGACTAAAACCATTGACTAAAACCAGAAATCATAGTGTGAGTAACAAAAGTCATAAAATCATTTAGAGAATATCATGACACCATATCCTCAATTTGAAACACCTTAGGATTAAACAAGGTCATTTATTATCATATTATATTAAAATAACTCAAATTATTTTGTAAAGAAAATGTAAATTATCTTAAGATTATCCCCTGGGAGTGTCGTAACCAAGAGTGCAGAAAGTCCTGTTGTCGTGCACTAGTTCCCGTTCGGGTCTAGATCAAAGCGGTGTTTTCGGGGTTTCCCCTTAGGAACATCTATGCCAAAGCCACCTCTACCTCCTCATATCCAAACAGGGATTCATTTCTTGGAAAACTCACAAAATCTATACCATACCAAAATTCTAGGATGTTCTTCTATACTAATCCTCAAAGTCTATCTTAGGTCTATGTGCTCTAATTAGAGTTTGTCTAAATCTCGTTTCTAATGATTGTACTAAAATTCGTTTGATACCAAACTATAATGCCCCGACCGCAGTTACCCAAAGTCGGTGCATTATTACATAACATTGGCATGATAAAAAAGATCAAATCTCGAAAGTCCGATTAATTTAGTAGTCTTGGAAACACTAGATATATTTATAAGTCTGACATTACATCATAAAGTAAAAAACACTACAACAACATCTTTTCTTCATATTCGGTCTTACTATCCCCCTAGGTCATTCTTAAATTACGTCTTCACATCTTGGAAAAATATAAAACATTGAAAGGGGTGAGCTCAGATGATCAGTAAGGATGACAATATAGTGTAAATTTTCATAAATATGCATAAACATTTAAGGCTATGTATAACTAAAACAAAAGCCTTTTAAATTTTAACTTCAAAATAATATGGCAAAGATAAAATGAAATAAGGCCATTTACTTATTCACATGGATATTCTACTAATCTAACAACCACATGCAATATCAATAACCACTTTCATTATGATGGAATTCATAATGCTAGACTATCATAACCTCATAGTCAAGGCCTCGTGCCAAGACTAGAATTAAGATTTTGTCAAGGCCTTGTGCCAAGAAACTAGTTTGTCTCATAAGACCTACCGATGCATCGAGGAGCTATAGCAGGCTCCGCTCGTGACTTACTAAGTCCAATTAATTCCTCATATGAAAAGTTTGAAACATAACATAAACATTCGTATCAAAACTAACATACAAAATGTCAATATTTTATCCACAAACAATGAATGGTATAAAAATAGCAGATCCACAGTCAAACATAACTCATTAAATACAATATGGAATATTGTGTTGTAAAAGATTAACCTCAATTGAGAATAATGAAAGATATTGACATAGATGAAAATAATCTTTAAAAAAATTGGATAGAAGTATCCCCCTTTTTTTGAAAATATTCAAAAGTATCACTATTTATCAAAAAGCTGTTCAAAATATATTTTTGAATCAAAGTGTCCCATACGAATTTGAAACTTTGAAATGGAATTTTAATTTGAAAACATTAATGTCCATATAAATAAATCCTTAAAACCATTTTTAAGACATGGACATTAATGAGAAATATTTAGAAGAATAATTCTTTAAAACACTTAAAGATGATATTTTAGTCAGAGTTTCTAACCAAAATAGAGACACTTGAATACAAATAATTGAGGTAATAAAAACATTGTAATATCATGAGAATAAAGGGATTCATGATATATTATGTGAAAGTATATTATATACACTATATAAAATTGATTTTGTGTATAACAATGAAGGAGTCTCAATGGAATGTGAATTGAGATGAAATCTCTCATAAAGGCCATATCCTTAGGTTAATGATAAATCAACGACATAATTATGTGTGACAAATATAAATAAACTCAATATTATTGGATATTCAGTGTAAAAAAATCCAGGTAAATTCACACATATTCTTGTAAAAACAACACCAATGAATTGGATGTTTAACTCAACAAATCAAGATTGAGTAAAAATTACTCTTTTCAAGTTCATACCGATGAATTGAGAATTTATCAATGGAGTGATTATGTGTATCAAAAGTATATCCACATAAAGGGGAGTGGAAATTATGACATAAGTAAATAAATATTTATTCCACACATAATCTTGGAGTAAAATAATCAATGAAGTATGCGTAAAGCCGAATGGTGGAAATTGAAATTTCAAATTCCCTTATTGATTTGATAACGTACGAAACATAAACCAATGAAATAAGAATCATAAAATTATGATTTAAATATCCATAAATTAAATCATATTACACAATGAATACAATCATGGGCAGTACACACACCACATGCAATAAATAAGTGATGAACAGTGAAAATCTCACGGAATTAAAAGTGAGATAAGAAACCCCTTACATTGTACTTTTTAATTGGTCAAGGGTAGGTTATCCTACTGTATAATGGTGAAATAATTGTTATTTAATTATACAAGAATAATATACATTAATATGATATCATATATGATCTTTTAACATTTCTTTGTTAATAATATCTAAGTATTATCGTCATTTCGGGTGTTCACTTAGTCGTTTTATTTTATATGTTTTGTTACAAAAGTCATCTTTGTTATGTATAGGTTGTATCTTATTCATATATAGAATTATATCAAGTCCTCAAACATTATTTTTAATCATAAAATTAAATTTAGTCTTGAATGGATATGATGGGGAATGAATCTCATCGCGTTCGTGGAGATGGTAATCCGTACGTACGCACGAGCGACAATATCATTCTTTTGAAATTAAAATAATATATAATTGGATGGTATATATACAGAATCATTATCATGTTATATTTATTATTTACACTAATTGTTCATAATTATTATACCCATCCAAATAATAATATATTGAATAAAAATTACACCATGACGTGGAGACGGTAGGTCGTACGTACACACATATGGTGACATGTCATTCAAAGGATGGATAGAATACTGAATATGGTTGGACCATATTTATAATAACATCATAGTATATAGAATATACTGGATTTATTATTTTAGAATTGAAATAACAAATAAGGAAGAAGTGGAAGAAGAAATGAACATGAAAGAGGGTGGTGAAATCATTACCTCTTCTTCGGGTTCTTCCTATTGATTTGATCAAAAGAGATCCTTTAGATGACTTTATGACCAAAGGAAAAACTTCTAGGATGAATTAAGGGATGTTGAAAGTATATTTGGGTAGGGGTTGGGTGAACTAAAAGGCTTTGAAGGTATTAATTTGAGAGAAGGGGGAGTACCCTTTTATAAGAGGGATGTGGGGCAGCTTTGGAAAACCTAGAAATATTAGTTTATAATAAATTCATATTCAGTTTATAATGGCTCCAATGTGGATTATTTAAAGGTTAAGGAGGGGATGGGTCTAAATCCTTTCAACCAATATATTTTAGACATTATTGTGTCACTATATTAACCTTATCATTTATATTTAACTCTTAGTTAAATAGTTTGACATTTATCATGTCTCTTTGTATTTTTATATTATATAGTTGTTAAACTTACTATATTCCTCCAAGAGTACCCCATGTGGTCCATTAATAATACACCTATCATTATATAAGTCCTATGTCCGATCCTTAGATTTTTAGGAATAGAATATCAATTAATAATATAATGTTTGTTTTAAAAACTCTTTTATGTCAATTTTGACACTATCGGGTATTTTTTTTTGATAATTTCATAACAACATTTTTACTTCAAAAGATATTTATATAACCAATTAAAATATGTCATATTAACCAATAAAATTAGTTTAATTCATAAACAGTCTCAAATTACATTTATTTTTATATTTATAATATCAATTATTTTAATATTTCATTAATTAGGTAATTACTGCATCACCATTGTGTCATAAATAAATTAAATTATTTAATGTCTAAAAATAATAAATAAAAAACCATTATGTATTTAATATTTGTATCTTTATAATGAATATCTATAATTGAATTTATCTTATCGATAACCCTATATTAAAAATGTTTTAGTTATTAAACATTGATTTTATATCTTTTTACTCTTCTTTGAATTAAATAATAATAAATGTCCTAATCTAACCCAAGTGGACCTAAATGATGATATATTATTCATAAGGTTGTTTTTGGTAGATATTCACTTGTCCAATAGAATTAGGACATGTGTTAGGGTAATATTAATATCATTTTTACCCTTAATTACCCTATTTACTTTTATAGTGGTAAATAAAAGAAAAAAGTTACGATTCACAAAAAATTATTTTCATCTCATTGAACCAAATTTTACTCCTTGATATTAACCGTGTCTCTTATATTTTCAAAATTCCACTCACATAAGTGGTAAAATTAAGTTGTATGTGAATTTCCAAATTCTCCTAGGAGGTGGGTGAAAGACGGTGAAAAGTTCAATAAAATTTTTATATATCTAAAATTATTCTAAACTAACTCCAATGAATTAAATTGAACTTATATAGGTATTTTTTATCTATTTTGACCTTAATTAACTTTAAATAAAATAAATAATTATTTATATAAAAATTCGGTTTTAAACTATAACTTAGTGTTTTTTTCACTATTCATCAAAAATTGAATGTTTTCAGAAAAATACAAAAAATTCACCCTAATATAATTTAAATATTCTGAATCCTAAAATGAAGTCTATTTTGAATGATAGAATTTATGAAATTTCAAAAAGTGGGTATTACTATTCATAACAGTTAGTTTGATTGGTTGTGGTGTGTGTTAGAACTCAAAGATGCGTACAACACATGCTACTGTATTATTCAAAGAGAGGCTTACTGTGGAAGCTTGAAGTATTACAATTAGACTCCATTTTTAGAAATTCTATTAAAAAATATGTCCAAATATAATTTAAATTAAGACATGAAATATATGATGAAAAAGGGTTTTCAGAAATTTTTTTTAGTAAAAAATGTTTATTTACTAATTTCAACTATAAAATTCATAAAAATACTATAATTTAATTATTAATAATAGAATAGAAAAAATTTAAATTTGAAAGAATTTTGAAATAAAAATTCTTATTTTTAATTGCTACAAAAAATACAGTTTTCAATAAATATTAGTATTTTTACTTTTCATTGAAAAATAATGTTTTTCATAAATATATCAAAATTTTACCTTAAGATAATTTTGAAATGATGATTTAATAAATGAATTTAATTTTATCTAGTATTTTTTGGTTTAAGTTAAAAAAAATTAATAATAACATTCACTCACAACAAGTAATAAATACTAATTTATTATTAATAATATTTTTAAAGCATAAAACTCCATTACTGAAAAAATGACTGTATATTTATAAGAATTAAAAAAAATATTTGTATTTATGATGACCTATATATATATATATATTTTAAAATAGTTAATCATATTTATACACACAATTTTACATCTATTTTATAATAAACATATTAAAAAAAATATTTCATAGTTTTTTAGGCTCGGTGCTGCAGGTCTTATAGGAGTGGACACAATATTCTATCCAATATAATAGGGTTCTAAAAATGGAAGAATTATTTAAAATATTATATATTTATGTTTTAAATTTTATAATGGAAATTTATTTCAATTTTTATTTTTAATATTTTTAAAAAACATAACTTCTTTGTAATGGAGTTCACATATTTTAATCGATGTTCTATTTATTTATACCAAAAAATATTATATATTAGAATAAATATAAAGTCTTAATTTTATTTCAATAAATTCTTTATAATGGAAAACTGTTTCAAATTGTTTCATTTTATATGAATTTTTATATATATTAATATTTTTAGTTAATAAAATTATCTCTTAGGGGACAATTAGATGAAAATACTATCGTTTTCAATTTTTATTTTCATAGATAATATTATGTTAAAGGGTAATTTTTTTTACTAAAATTTATTTTACTTTTGTTTATATAAATTTTTATTTGTTTAAAACTTATTATTTTATGCTGTTATTCATTATTTTACATGAGTGTGTTTTTAAAAATTATTTTTGAATTTTTAAAATAATAATTTCATATGATAATTGTCTTATCTAATTATCATGGATGATACCTATGTCTAAATTAATTTAGGGAATTGAATTAATTATTTCAACTCGACATCCATGTATGTTTGGTAGAGTTTTATTATTATGAGTTTTGGCTTCAAAATATTCAATGAGAAAGTTATAGAATATATATATATGTGTGTGTGTGTATATATATGTGTATATATATATATATATATATATCCATTTTTATAGTTTCAAAAGTATGATTTAAAATCTATAGAAGAAAATGGAATCCACTAAAATGTTTTATGAAAATTAAGTTCATGGTCTTTATAAACATGATTGGGAGTTGTTTAGTGAATTTAAACCATACAGATCATTCCCCACCAAGATGGTTAGGCCCTATACAACATTAAGTGATTTCAATTGCCTTAGTGTTTTCATTCCCGAGCTTTTGAATACTTCTAAAAAAAATCATAAGATTATTTTTAATACGAAATTATTTCAAAGTATTCTTATAGTATTAATATTTTATTTATAATAAAACATTGGATTTATTCATGGAATGTCTATTATAATAAATTGGTCTTCTAATGAGATTTCGAGAAAAATGTTCTGAAATTTTGTTGTAAAAATCATTATGGATTTTAAATTGTAAAAATGATAATTTGATGTTTGAAAAAAAAAATTATAATAAAATTTTAAACTTTGAATAAATTGTGTTTGAAATGAAGTTTTTCTTATTTTACATAAAAAAAGTAAATTTTGATTTTTAAAACCCCATTCTGATCCATTTATCACCCTAAGTTTTATAATGTATTTTTCAAAGGGTATTTAGTTGAGTAAAATTTACCCAAAATATAGGTATTTATTTTTTATACATTAGTTAGAGAAAAGAAAATGATGTATTTTAAGTATTAGATTCCATGAAAATGTATACTCATGTTTGTTTTTTTATTTTTTATTAATCCTCCAAAATTCTATACCTAAAAAATTCTCAGGCTATATATTTTTCACCAATGTTAAATATTTACTTATCAATGAAATATATTGTTTTAACACTAGATTTAGAAGCATGAGTATAGGGAATCTCATATTGTATTTAAGGAAAGATTTATACAAATTTGAAAACTAGGATATCATTTATGCTTTAATCATTATAAATTTTATTTGATGTTTTATATGATTATAGTTTTAAGTATATATTAATATTAGAGACCTTGATATCTAAGGGATAATATTATGGCCATTCTTAGATTTCAATGTTTTGATTATAGAAATTTGTGAGAGTTATCATTTAGAAAGAAACATTTTCATGGGTTGAATTCATAAATTTTTTAATTATATTGAATCGTTATTATTATGTGGTAATATATATAAAAACACATATATAGATATTTTTTCTTTTCTTATTTAGACTATAATCATACCTTTGATAATTTAAATTGTGAGGAAAAATTTTATATATATATATGTGTATATGTTGAAATTGAAAAAATAAGACAATTGTTTAAAAATTATAATTGATCTGGTATATTTTATGGACCCCTGTTTTTTCAGAATACATTTTTGAGCAGAAATATGATTTTTTTCCATGAGAATTATTATAAATGGTTAAAATGGTATTTTACCTGAGAAAATTATCATATATAATTTTTTGGACCTCTCTATTGTTCCAGAAATAGGGTGTTTACCCTATAAAATGAGTTTGGTGGAAATCTGAGCCATTCAAATTTTGGAAGAAAAATTCATATTTAATATTTAATATTTATTAAATTAAGCATTTAATTATTCATACAGATTTGTTTGGCTATAACTTTTTAAGTGATTATCTGATTGAGATTCTGCCTCCGCTGTAGAGTCCAGAATAGGGAGTTTCGTCTTAACGAGGTATAAACTAGAGTTGGGTGCCGGGGCTGGCTCGGGTTCCCAATTTCTTTTCTTTTTTCTTTTATCATTTTTTTCTTTATTTTCCTTTTCTTTTATTTCTTTCCTTCCTTAATTACCATGGAAACCTCTGGTGTGGGTTCTTTTTTTCCATGAATTAATAGATAAAGGTATAAAAAGTGAGGAATAGATAGAGGGAGAAAAAGAGGTACTGCTGCGATGCCCTCATCGTGCTGGATCAACATGCGACCACTGTGGACAGTGGAATCAAGTGAAGCTTCAGTGATTTTCTCTTGAAGGTAGGATATTTTTAATATTTAACGAAAAACATATTTATATTTTTTTTTTCAAAATTTAAAGTTCTATTATGGTTTCTTGTGGCCTCTCGAAGCCAGATTTGTTGATTCAATGGTTTTAATAGGGGTTTTACGTGCTTTGAAGGGTTTTTTTTGTTCAGGAAGACCTGATAACACGGTGTATGGTTTAGGAGAACATGCCATGTGTTGTTCCTATTTAGGGAAAATGATGTTTGAGATGTAAATGCCTTGTACAAGGGTGTACATGTCGTTTACTGGTACTTAGCTGTGTAAATGAGTACCTGTTCCTGGCTACCCATGTAGGGGTATATGGTTGTGTGGAGTAAACAAATAAAATCTACGTGGGTAACATTCCATGTAAAAGTACAAAACCTCACGATGTATCCAGATAGGCTAGTTGAGGGATATGAGTAAGTAATATGTGTTGGGTACACGCCATGTACCCACCTTACACGTTGTATACCTGGGGCTTTTACATGCCATGGCCGATGGGAGTACACACCCTAGTGGTGCATAGGGTGTACATGCCATGTATCGAGGTTGAAATGACTTGTACTATCCCTTTTAATCACTTTGATAGTTTTTCATGTTTTCCAATTCTGGAGTCTTAACTAGACCCGATAATAGTCTATTCTAAGTAGTTTTCTTCATATATTATGATTTTAAAACTCGTGGAGTGTTCTGAGGACTCATAATAATTTTTTTGGTTCTATATAAATGGTAAGGTTGTTCCTCTAGTAATTTAATTAATTAATCTCCTAAGAACCTTAAAGGTGAATGGTCGGTTGGGTGTTTGGAAAAAACTATTTTTAGAACTTGATTTGATATGGTCTATGAGATATCTTTCATGAACTATGATTTTGAGGAATTCTCAATATGAGAAATTCCCTTATGACCTATGAGGCCATGAGACCAGTTTCTTTCAATGATACCCATACAGAGGCCTTCAGTTACAAGCTATTCTAGGGAGTCCCTTATAGGATACATTACATGTATATCATTTAGATGATCCCATGTAAGATGCCACTATCCACTTTTTTTTCTGAGGATCCTTGGTAGGATTCTTCTTCTTATATTCTAAATTATGGAGTCCCTTGTAGGATCCATGTATCTTTGTATTGTTATGAGGATCTCGAGTTGGATTCCCCATCAGTGTTTAGCATACAAGACTCAGCAGGTGCCTATTGTTTGACCTACCCTAAGTTGTACGTTGGGTTTGGGTAGATATGGTGTCAGGTGTCACCTTATAACCCATGATGAAGTAATATTCCCATGGGGATTTGGAAGTAGTGTTGGGTTGGAAATTCGTGTCACTGTCCTTCATTTTTTATTTACAATTACATGTTTATTGCTAATGCGTCAATATTTAATATAGGTTCTTCTTGTTTGGTGGTTTTTGAGCCTAGCGCGAGATAACTTTCTTTATTTTGGGATTCTCGAATGTTCTTCCTGAGAACCATTATAATTTTGGTGATTCCCATACATTATTTCCTTGGATTAGTATTTAGAGCCATGTTATTTGATATTTTTTGTATACCCAGAGGTACTACTTGGGACATGGATGTTTATCCTAGATGTATATATTTTTATTATATATATATATATATAAGATGTTCAAAGGTTTTTCATGGAATATTTTTGTTGAGAATATTTTTATGATATACATGAATGGAATTGCATGAATTGTTTTAGATTATGATCTCTTGAGTGGTGGGGATGATTACGATATCCCCAACCTATGATTTGAATGATTACGCTATTCAAGAATAGTTATGAGACTTTAGGGGTGTAGCATGGAACCTCACTGGTGATTTCTCTATTTGTACGGGCATGGAGTGTAACACCCCAGGTAAATAAAGAATATGACATATTTATCTTTACCCATATTTGTGAATCAAACATTAATATTACTTTTAAGGGGATGCTATGCTCGATGGCGTACCCAACATGCAACAACGAGTTTCTTGGGAATCTTACGTTGCACTCTAATAATAAAATAATATTATTTTAAATGGTAGTTAACATGTAGCCGTTGTAATGGAGGGAATGGATATAAATAACTAAAATATGATTATATATGTTTTTAAATGTTTTTACATTTATCCAATAAAATATAATGGATTAAAATACGGAAAGAATTCAATTTTAGGCGTATATGCCCTAGTTTTCACTAAAGGTTCACTTATCACCTTTTGATGTTGAACCATCATTAAATATAGTTTTGTTCACTCTTATACATTCTATTGGACCAAATAAAACTCTTCTTGAGAATCGGGACATCAAAATTTACTGTGTGTAAATTTTTGGTATCTTTCTGATAAAGTTCATTTTTTTAATGAATAGTGTAAAATGCTGTATTTTAAATTCAAAACCTATTTTTAATCTAATTTATTTATATGATTGGATTATCTTTTGAATTGGTCTTAATGTGTCATCTGAATATATTTTTACCATTTAATCCGATGGTGGTCATTGGAATCAATTTCACTTTGAAATTAGACTTAAACTGGTGCCAATCTTTTGATACTTATTGTTTTATAAAAACACGCTATTTGCTCTGACAATGGGAATTAATTATTAAATTAATTAATGTGACTTTTATGTTTTGAATTTTGTAAAATAGACTTCATTTTTGAATTCAGAATATCAAATATAGCTTAGGGTGAATTTTTGGTAATTTTCTGAAAAACTTCAATTTTTGATGAATAGTGAAACCACTAAGTGGTACTTATAAAGACTGATTTTCCGTTTAAATGAAATTTTGCCATCATTGTGTTTTGAATTTAAAAAATCCGATATAAAGGGTTGTCATTAAGAAGTAAAATGTGGTTCAATGAGATTATAATAATATTTTGGTGAATAGTAACTTATTAAGCTCTTAATCGCGATTAGTGGTAATTAGTGTAGTTTAAGGTAAAAATAATGCTTTAATAAAATAAGATGAGCTTGAAACATGTCATACCCTCATTGGTTGTGTCATGGCCGACCGAGACAAGCCATGGGTCAACTTGGGGACCCCATGGAGACACTTTGGTTGAGAAATGACATAAATAACTTTTTATTTAATATAAAAGTAAAAATGACACAAACATAATATGTTTTACAAAAACACTTTTTACATGGGGTTATAAAGATCATATTTTTGATTATAAATAGTCATTGGAAAGATAAAAAGATTTCCTACACCATAGTATTTTTTTTATAATTTTTAGACATTAAATAAATTAAATTATTTATGACATAATAATGATGCAGTGATGACATCATTATTTGACGATTTAAATAAAATGGAAAGATAATGTAAAATATATGAACTACACAGGTCAAAAACTTATTGTATGGGTGGATCTAAAACCCTTATCACCTTATCCACGAATTATATCAATGTGGGACCTTTTAAAACCGAAACACATTTTCAAATAAAGTACTATTTCTTTACTTTCCAAAAGTGCCCCACCTCTCCTCTTATAAAAGCCCCCCCCCTCTACCTCATTTCACACACTCCTCAAGCCTTTGGCTCGGCCAAACCCTGAACATTTATTCTCTCCACATCCCTCTCCTCATCCTAGAGGATTCCCTTTGGGCAGAATCCTTTCAAAGGAAGCCTTTAGGCTCAAATCAATAGGAGTTACACTTTTAAAGGTAATTCATTCTCTCATGTTCATTTGTTTTATTTTGCTTCTCCAACCCCCTAAACTCTTTTTATTTATTTATTTTGTAACAACACCAGTATCTTAAATATACTAGGATATTGTTATAAGATTTATTCGAGCTACACTCTCACACAACTACATCAAATGGTTAAAGAACATATGGTTTCCGTGGATGGCGAAATTATGCCTCCCGAAACGATGATTGTTCAATACTCATTTAACACCTTCAAAGGTGGACATTATTATGTCAATATTTTTATATATGATATATAATATGTTTATGTTTTACTTATGCTTCTTTATTTTTCATTTGTGTCTTACCTTGATGGCTTCCATTACGGGTATACGCGATATCTTCATTTTAAGGAAGTGCGGACTACCGCCCCCTCAAAGTGATTTGATTCGTTATATACCATATGTGGGACGTATAAAGGATGGAACTATGATATTATATATGATATTATACTGGAATTATAATATACCTTTATATCAGTATTATTCCATTCTATAAAATACGAAATAGAAATGAAAGTAGCGTTCATGCGTACGTACGGCTTACCGTCTCCATGAACGGTGCATTTCATTTCTTACCTCTAAATGATTATGTAATGTTATAAATGCATGCATATACTGGATATATATGACATATATGATATCTACATCATTAATACAATTCTGTATATAATAAACATTTGGCCACATGAACAACATGTAATTGTAAGATGTCCACTTTCGACTTAAGAACCAAATATCGGCAAAACAAATATTATTAACTTAAATGATTACATAATGTTTATGACATGGTAATAAGTGATATAAAAGGAATAATGAACTTGAAAAAGGTTCTTAAGGAAGTAGGAAATAACTCAAGTGTATTATTCAGTAGATTAAAGAACGATCGAGTCAAGTCGGACCCGAGGTAAGGGATCCCACTCCTCTCATTCTTTTTAAGTACAAACTTTTATGTCATTCCTTTTAAAGATCATCTTTTTTGTTATTGGGATGATATTTTATATTAAACTTACTGTAATTTTTATGTTCATGTTATGAGAGACCCTATTCTCTCTCATCAATCCATTTTGGAGGTTTTGAGTGGCGCCGTTAGGCTGCCGAACTTTCGTAAGAGATCTAACCTCTCTCTTTATTTTTAAGTACTCTCCTTTATGTCACTCCTTTTAGTCTCCTCTTTGTAATGTTGGGGGATGTTCTTTTATTTTTCTCTTGCTGTAAATTTTATTGTAATGTGATGATATACCCTATTTGATCTCATCAATCCATATTCGGAAGTTTTATGTGGCGTCGTTAGGCTGCCGAGTTTTCGTAAGGGATTTTTCATCTCACTTTTATTCCCGTGAGATTTATGCTACATTTGCCACAAATTCCATTGAGTGGTGTATGTACTTCCCATTATTCTACTCTTTGTGTAATATACTTTCGTTTATGAGTATTTACATCAATGATCTATTGTCCTTCTTTCATGGGGTGTATGTTTTGAAAGATACCCAAGTCGGTAAGGGAACCTTTCACCCTCCTCTTTTTTAAAAGACTTATTTTGTTCGGTCTTTTAATTTACATATTGTTATGTTGGGATATGTTCTCATATATCCTTATTGATGTAAATTTTATTTCCAAGTGATGAGATACACTTTTTATCTCTCATCAACTCATTTTGATGTGATGCCGTTAGGCTGTCAAGGGAACTTTTTAACCCAATTTCAATTTCTTTGGGTTCAACACGTAGTTATTGAATATGTCATCCTTTGAATAGGTGTGAATATGTTTTGATTGTTTTACACTTAATATCCAATTATATTGGGTGTATTTATATTTTTCACACATATTTTTGAGATTGATTTGTCCTTAATTTAAGGATACCATCTTTATAAGGGATTTCATCCCATTTGACATTTCTATTGAGGGTTCATTGTTGTTATGCACCAATTTACTCTTATATGGTGTATATAATGTCCTTTGGAGTATTATATCATGAATCCATTTATTCTCATGATATTATAAATTTCTGACTAAATGTTATTCCTCAATTATTGTATTCAAGTGTCTCTAATTTTGGTAAAACCCCTTTAACCAAAATATCATTTTAAATGTTTTAATTATTTGTTTTTATTAATATCCATGTTTTCAAAATGGTTTTAATGATTTATTTATATGGATATTAATGGTTTCAAATTTTAAGCTTCAAGGTGGTATGGGACACTTTGATTCAAAAATCTCTTTATTAAATGTTTTAAATGGTTTTGAAAATGGTTTTGATAAAGGATTCTATTATGATATATTGTGATGTAGAAATGTTATAATTCCTTTATATTGGTTTTATGTTTTATGATTTTATATTGGTACTTGGACATTTTCACGGGTGGTTACGTTATAAACCATATGACGGGTGGTGCCGTGAATACCAGGACGGGTGGTTACGTTATAACCTCCAATGCATTGGGTATGGAAGTCGGCCGTATGGCTATTCCATTAAGTATGTATGGAAATTGGCCGTATGGCTATTCCATTAAGTGATATGTGTGGGAGTCGACCGTATGGTTATTCCACTTAAGTATGTTTATGTCCCAAGTTACCTTTATATAAGTTATGTGTTCTTTATAAGGGTTTTATGGTAATCCTTTGGTTACAAAAAGGTAAGTAATGATATTTTATTCAGTGAAGAGTTTTTACTACTTCATAAAGGTGAAAAGTATTACTTTGATAATGTATACATGGTTTACTTTTTGTTTTGATAAACTAACAGTTTTTATTCTTTGTGTATCCCTTACTGAGTTTTTGTGCTCATCCCAAGTTTTTGGAATGTTTTTCACAGGACTTAGCGTGGAATAGGGTCAAGGATGGGATCAAGGGAATGTCATGCTACCTAAAACATGAAACTAGACATGTTTCTTTTTAAGAGTTTTTATTTTATGGAAATTTAGTAGAAGAGACTACTTTGTAATCTTTTTAGATGTAATAGTTATGTCCTATTTCTCTAAAACTCTAAACCTGAAAAGATCCTCAATGTGAATTATTCATTTAATTCAATTTTAAGTAAGGTTTAAGGCTGGGGCCTTATAGTTGGTATCAAAGGTCGGTTTAGATAACTTTAGAGGTTAGGGTATTCTTTAAGCATAAGTGACATTACCATAATGGTTAGGATTTCATAAAGATTCATAGTTTTTAGACAAAGTGAATGAGTAATTATATCTTACTCATTAGTACATGATGGTTTTGTTGATATACTCACACTGAATTTTCTTTTTTTAGTGAATGGATGGATCTAACAGGCACCAAAGAGACAACAGGTTTGAAGGAAACTGTGGTGGTTCTCTGATTAAGAGACTAGATAAAATGGAGGATTCAATGAGGAAACTGATGGTTGTTCTAAACCAAATATCAAGGAGTCATGATCAACCACTTGAACCTTGGTGAGTTCTCTAGTGCATCATGTATGAGGTGGACAACTCGATGTGGAAATTCAGGTAATAATTATTATGGTAACCATTAGGGTTTATATGATCCTTAATTTTTTAGGTAATTATGGGTTACTCTATGATATGATGGAAAATGAAAGGAATGAGATAAACTTGAGGTTAAAATATATTATGATTATTCTTGAAGATTTTATCTCATTTTGGGGAATTTTTTTAAGAATTATATAGTTTTTGAAAAAGGACAACACACAGACCGTGTGACAACCCGTCGCGTCGGACAAAGACGCGGGAATCGAACCCACAACCAAAGTGCGACTGGTATTTATCGCCTACCACTGGACTACGTGAAGTCCCTGGTTAGTTTGACTGATTCTTTTTTTTAAGAGTAATTTGATTTTGGGTTATTTATGAAATTGATTAACCTATCATGGAGGATATGTGATTAGGATAATTACTTTTCAATGAGAGACTTTAAGAGCAATTGATTTTGTTTGGAGATAAATGTTACGATTTAACTTGGAAGACTATGTGACTAAATCCTTCAAATATTTGGGTTTCAATCTTAGATTGGTTTACTTTGAAGAATGTTATGGACAAATTGTTTATCTAATGGTCCTCATTGAACTTTGGGTTTTGTTGGACAAATTTTGGAGATTAAGAATAGATTTTTTTTATAAAGGGTTATCCTTTTCTGGATTATCTGATCTTGTACTATCCTTTTTGGTTTTGGTTTTGGTTAAAGTATAAAGACATGGTAAGTATATAGTTCTCTTTTGTGGATTAGGCGCTTCTCTAAAAGTTTATTATAGTACTCTTAGTGTGAACAAGTCTTCCTAGATACTCGCCTCTTGGAGAAAATAGGAGTTTGTGTAAGGAATCTAATAAAATTTGAAAGTCAACATGATAAGTGATTATGTTTCCTTATGAATAAATTCATCAATAAAAAGTAACTTAAAACAAAAATGTTGTCTATTAACTTTTCCTATTGGGGAATCGAATACCGTTTAACCCATCAAAAGTTTGTGATTTTCTCGTGGTTAACTTTCTCCTAAACATGTTTTCTATCACTCTCCATCAGAACATGACCCTTTGTTTTTTCCTCCATGTCCTTATTTTCGTACTTGGAATCCTATTATTGGTTAACTCGGGTGACCTCTGTGCTTATCTTTCCTTATTTTAAAGTGATTGTTTTACCGACTCTTGTTCCGATGTGGGACTTTCAAGGATGTTTCCAAGCGCAATTTTAAAATTGCGAGGACGCAATTCCCAAAAGGGGGGAAGGATGTACCACCCCAGGTAAATAGAGAATATGACATCTTTATATTTACCCATATTTTTGAATCAAACATTAATATTACTTTAATGGGGATGCTATGCTCGATGGCGTACCCAACACGCAACAACGAGTTTCTTGGGAATCTTACGTTGCAATCTAATAATAAAATAATATTATTTTAAATGGTAATTAACATGTAGCCGTTGTAATGGCGGGAATGGATATAAATAACTAAAATATGATTATATATGTTTTTAAATGTTTTTACATTTATCCAATAAAATATAATGGCTTAAAATACGGAAAGAATTCAATTTTAGGCGTATATGCCCTAGTTTTCACTAAAGGTTCACTTATCACGTTTTGATATTGAACCATCATTAAATATAGTTTTGTTCACTCTTATACATTCTATTGTACCAAATAAAACTCTTCTTGAGAATCGGGGCATCAAAATTTACTTTGTGTAAATTTTTGGTATCTTTCTGATAAAGTTCATTTTTTTTAATGAATAGTGTAAAATGATGTATTTTAAATTCAAAACCTCTTTTTAATATAATTTATTTATATTATTAGATTATCTTTTGAATTGGTCTTAATGTGTAATCTGAATATATTTTTACCATTTAATCCGATGGTGGTCATTGGAATCAATTTCACTTTGAAATTAGACTTAAACTGGTGCCAATCTTTTGATACTTATTGTTTTATAAAAACACGCTATTTGCTCTGAAAACGGGAATTAATTATTAAATTAATTAATGTGACTTATATGTTTTGAATTTTTTAAAATAGGCTTCATTTTTGAATTTGGAATATCAAATATATCTTAGGGTGAATTTTTGCTAATTTTCTGAAAAACTTCAATTTTTGATGAATAGTGAAACCACTAAGTGGTACTTATAAAGACTGATTTTCCGTTTAAATGAAATTTTTCCATCATTGTGTTTTTAATTTCAAAAATCAGACATACATGGTTGTCATTAAGAAGTAAAATGTGGTTCAATGAGATTATAATAATTTTTTGGTGAATAGTAACTTATTAAGTTCTTAATCGCGATTAGTGGTAATTAGTGTAGTTTAAGGTAAAAATAATGATTTAATAAAATAAGATGATCTTGACACATGTCATACCCTCATTGGTTGTGTCATGGCCGACCAAGACAAGCCATGGGTCAACTTGGGGACCCCATGGAGACACTTTGGTTGAGAAATGACATAAATAACTTTTTATTTAATGTAAAAGTAAAAATGACACAAACATAATATTTTTTACGAAAACAATTTTTACATGGGGTTATAAAGATCATATTTTTGATTATAAATAGTCATTGGAAAGATAAAAAGATTTCCTACACCATAGTATTTGTTTTATAATTTTTAGACATTAAATAAATTAAATTATTTATGACATAATAATGATGCAGCGATGACGTCATTATTTGACGATTTAAATAAAATGGAAAGATAATGTAAAATATATGAACTACACATTTCAAAAAATTATTGGATGGGTGGATTTAAAACCCTTATCACCTTATCCACGAATTGTATCAATGTGGGACCTTTTAAAACCGAAACACATTTTCAAATAAAGTAATATTTCTTTACTTTGCAAAAGTTCCCCACCTCTCCTCTTATAAAAGCCCCCCACCTCTACCTCATTTCACACACTCCTCAAGCCTTTGGCTCGGCCAAACCCTGCCCATGTACTATATCCAAATCCCTCTCCTCATCCTAGAGGATTCCCTTTGGGCAGAAGCTTTTCAAAGGAAGCCTTTAGGCTCAAATCAAAAGGAGTTACACTTTTAAAGGTAATTCATTCTCTCATGTTCATTTGTTATATTTTGCTTCTCCAACCCCCTAAACTCTTTATATTTATTTCTTTTGTAACAACACCAGTATCTTCAATATACTAGGATGTTGTTATAATATTTATTCGAGCTACACTCTCACACAACTACATCAAATGGTTAAAGAACATACGGTTTCCGTGGATGGCGAAATTATGCCTCCCGAAACGATGATTGTTCAATACTCATTTAACACCTTAAAAGGTGGCCATTATGATGTCACTATTTTTATATATGATATATAATATGTTTAGGTTTTACTTATGCTTCTTTATTTTTCATTTGTGTCTTACCTTGATGGCTTCCATTATGGGTATACGCGATATCTTCATTTTAAGGAAGTGCGGACTACCGCCCCCTCAAAGTGATTTGATTCGTTATATACCATATGTGGGACGTATAATGGATGGAACTATGATATAATATATGATATTATACTGGAATTATAATATACCTTTATATCAGTATTATTCCATTCTATAAAATACGAAATAGAAATGAGAGTAGTGTTCATGCGTACGTACGGCTTACCGTCTCCATGAACGGTGCATTTCATTTCTTACCTCTAAATGATTATGTAATGTTATAAATGCATGAATGTACTGGATATATATGACATATATGATATCTACATCATGAATACAATTCTGTATATAATAAACATTTTTCCACATGAACAACATGTAATTGTAAGAAGTCCACTTTCGACTTAAGAACCAAATATCGGCAAAACAAATATTATTAACTTAAATGATTACATAATGTTTATGACATATTAATAAGTGATATAAAAGGAATAATGAACTTGAAAAAGGTTCTTAAGGAAGTAGAAATTAACTCAAGTTTATTATTCAGGAGATTAAAGAACGATCGAGTCAAGTCGGACCCGAGGTAAGGGATCCTCCTCCTCTCTTTCTTTTTAAGTACAAACTTTTATGTCATTCCTTTTAAAGCTCATCTTTTTTGTCATTGGGATGATATTTTATATTAAACTTACTGTAATTTTTATGTTCATGTTATGAGAGACCCTATTCTATCTCATCAATCCATTTTGGAGGTTTTGAGTGGCGCCGTTAGGCTTCCGAACTTTCGTAAGAGATCTAACCTCTCTCTTTCTTTTCAAGTACTCTCCTTTATGTCACTCCGTTTAATCTCCTCTTTGTAATGTTGGGGGATGTTCTTTTATATTTCTCTTTCTGTAAATTTTATTGTAATGTGATGAGATACCCTATTTGATCTCATCAATCCATATTCGAAAGTTTTATGTGGCGCCGTTAGGCTGCCGAGTTTTCGTAAGGGATTTTTCATCTCACTTTTATTTCCGTGAGATTTATGCTACATTTGTCACAAATTCCATTGAGTGGTGTATGTATTGCCCATTATTCTACTATTTTTGTAATATACTTTAGTTTATGAGTATTTAAATCAATGATCTATTGTCCTTCTTTCATGGGGTGTATGTTTTGAAAGACACCCAAGTCGGTAAGGGAACCTTTCACCCTCCTCTTTTTTAAAAGACTTCTTTTGTTCGGTCATTTAATTTACATATTTTTATGTTGGGATATGTTCTAATATATCCTTATTGATGTAAATTTTATGTCCAAGTGATGAGATACACTTTTTATCTCTCATCAACTCATTTTGATGTGATGTCGTTAGGCTATCAAGGGAACTTTTTAACCCAATTTCAATTTCTTTGGGTTCAACACGTAGTTATTGAATATGTCATCCTTTGAATATGTGTGAATAAGCTTTGATTGTTTTACACTTAATATCAACTTATATTGGGTGTATTTATATTTGTCATGCATATTTTTGAGATTGATTTGTCCTTAATTTAAGGATACCTTCTTTATAAGGGATTTCATCCCATTTGACATTTCTATTGAGGGTTCATTTTTGTTATGCACCAATTTACTCTTATATGGTGTATATACTGTCCTTTGGAGTATTATATCATGAATCCATTTATTCTCATGATATTATAAAGTTCTGACTAAATCTTATTCCTCAATTATTGTATTCAAGTGTCTCTAATATTGGTAAAACCCCTTTAACCAAAATATAGTTTTAAATGTTTTAATTATTTGTTTTTATTAATATCCATGTTTCCAAAATGGTTTTAAGGATTTATTTATATGGATATTAATGGTTTAAAATTTTAAGCTTCAAGGTGGTATGGGACACATTGATTCAAAAATCTCTTTATTAAATGTTTTAAATGGTTTTGAAAATGGTTTTGATAAAGGATTCTATTATGATATATTGTGATGTGGAAATGTTATCATTCCTTTATATTGGTTTTATGTTTTATGATTTTATATTGGTACTTGGACATTTTAACGGGTGGTTATGTTATAAACCATATGACGGGTGGTGCCGTGAATTCCAGGATGGGTGGTTACGTTATAACCTCCAATGCATTGGGTATGGAAGTCGGCCGTATGGCTATTCCATTAAGTATGTATGGAAATTGGCCGTATGGCTATTCCATTAAGTGATATGTGTGGGAGTCGACCGTATGGTTATTCCACTTAAGTATGTTTATGTCCCAAGTTACCTTTATATATGTTATGTGTTCTTTATAAGGGTTTTATGGTAATCCTTTGGTTACAAAAAGGTAAGTAATGATATTTTATTCAGTGAAGAGTTTTTACTACTTCATAAAGGTGAAAAGTATTACTTTGATAAAGTATACATGGTTTACTTTTTGTTTTGATAAACTAACAGTTTTTATTCTTTGTGTATCCCTTACTGAGTTTTTATGCTCATCCCAAGTTTTGAAATGTTTTTCACAGGACTTAGCGTGGAATAGGGTCAAGGATGGGATCAAGAGAAAGTCATGCTACCTAAAACATGAAACTAGACATGTTTCTTTTTAAGAGTTTTTATTTTATTGAAATTTAGTAGAAGAGACTACTTTGTAATCTTTTGAGATGTAATAGTTATGTCCTATTTCTCTAAAACTCTAAACCTGAAAAGATCCTCAATGTGAATTATTCATTTAATTCAATTTTAAGTAAGGTTTAATGCTGGGGCCTCATATGGAGTCCCAATAATCATTGTAGATAATGATCTCTTGAGTGGTGGGGATGATTACAATCTCCTCAGCATATGATTGAAATTATTACACTCTTCCAAATTAGTTATGAGACTCGAGGGGTGTAGCATGGCATATCATGGGTGGGTTCTCTTTATAGACCCGCTAAGGTTATGCCCCTCAGGGTTCATATGACTTCTAAATGTTGTGACCACCTATAGAACGGGACCTAAAGCTAAACCATTGGACTAGATTTTTAGGTATAGGTTGCATGGTGACTGACTCTGTGGAATTTTATTGGATTTACAGACGTGCTCCCTTGAACCCTTCTTTATAGGATCGACCATCAGTATAAGGCATTATTCTTGACAAGATTGATCATTAGTATGTGGTATCCTTCTTTACCAGATTGACTGTCAGTATACGGTATCGTAGATAGTTATTGAAGGTAATTATGGGTGAATCCAAGTGTAGGAAGAGTAACTCCCTCTAATGATGTATCTTCTTTAGCGATATATTTATAGTGTTTGATGAACTAGGTATATGTCGATTGAGATTATGGACCAAAAGATCAACTTAATGATACACGAATTTAGTGCCATGACATCCCGCTCAATGTCCTTGCATAGGATGTCTATGAAATTTCGATTTCATACCAAATGATTGACTTCCATTGGTTTTTATGATATTTCTTTCACTTACTGGGGAATAGTCATATCTATGTATATATTTGAAGTTATGGGTCCATAAATATATACATAAATAGTTACGGACATCCACGGTGGAACATGCATAGTTGAATGGGATTATAGAACCAATTTTCAACTATGGTTTAACATTTAGTTTTACTTAACTTCTTAGTTGTGTATTAGCGAGGTTGAGAAGTTTCTTTTTCATACACTTATAATAGAAAATTTATAGGTTACATGCCGGGGTGGCCTACTGATATTATTTATCACCCCCTTCACATGAAACATGATGTATGTGTAGACCTGATGTCTAGGTTTCAGGTTTTCAATTAGTAACATGGAGGATATGGCTGAGGCCCATCGTCTCATGTTCCAGCAGAGCTACTGGTATTGTATGGCATAACTATTTGGGCTTTTATAAAATTTTAGTTATTATTATAGCATTTTTTATTTCATTTTGTTGATTGCTTCTACACTCTATATGTTTACTACTGTGTATGATACATAGATATTTTACACTATTTGATCACTCTGATATGAGGGAATTGTCTCCTTACTATCACACCCCAGGCCCTCGATTCTATTTGGCAGCCTCTAACATACGGGGAGGCTCTCTTGAGGCCTCACAACCCACCAGCTCAGAGCACCAATTAGTGTCATTTAGGTCAGGATGTTAGAAAGTTTTATTAGAGGAGTTATTTTCCTAGTCTGTACTATTTGGGATATGGTAGACATGAGTATTAAGAATGTTTTAGAAGTAGAGATGGATATCAAACAGGTACATTGAGAACACTAGTTCAGGTTGGAAGTACTAATTTCTAGGGCATTGGATTGTTATTCTCATCTACGATGTTACAGTTCTATATGATTTTATCTTTGAGTGATTCACATGTTGTGTGGATGTTTTGATTTACTATGTATTTCAAGATCTTGTCCATTGGAAAGATTCCATGGACATATTTTCATTCTTGGATAGAAAAGGAAAGATGTTAATCATGCATCATATTTGGCACATAGGATTTAAATCATATATTCCTTCTAGTGTGATATTTTATTGAATATTTAGGTCTATTTAGTTGGGTCTCCTTACATATTTATTTCATTCTGATTCTAGGTTATCAAGATCTATGTTGAGGCATTTTTTTGTGATTTTGATGTCTTAGTCCTCATGTATGGGAGTTGCAACGACCTATTAGGTTGATGTGGCATGTGATGCCTTCTGTTGAACACCTTGTGGGGTGTGGTTTCTTAGGTCAATGATTATCCTGTCGGATCACTTATTATGATCTTGATGTATACCAGGACTGTTCTTACGATCTTTCCTCCAAGGGGTATTTCTATTTACATATTTCCAGTGAGTGTCAGATAAGTTTCTCTTCAATGATGGTATTGTGACCTCTAGGGATAATTTCTTTAGGAGGATTATCAAAGGGGATTAGGACTTTGTAGGACATGATATCAGATTAATCTCCTATTGGTTGACGTTCATTTTGTTTTAGGGAAACCTTCATGAGAGGATGACCTATGTTTTCAGGTGTATTTTTAGGTAGTGAACTTTGTTGTATGCTCATTTTGAGATCGAGGAATGGTAGATGACTGGGTTTTTCATTATCATCTTTTTGATGCCTTCAGATTTTGGTAATCACTTTGGGTGCATGTGTTTTCAAGAATTTCTTTTATGGGTTAGATATTCAGGTCCCTGGCTCGATCGACCACTATTTTTTCTATTTCTAATGTGGTAAGAGTGCATGTAGAAACTCATGACTAGAACGATGCCAGGAGATGGTGGTCTTGGAGAAACAATGGCATAGGTGAGGTGCTCGATTTTGAAGAGGAGTTCCTAGGGAACTTATAGATTAATGGGACTGACATTCCGTGTATAATGATCACTGTAGCATTGTAATGGATGAATTGCTGGAGTATGAGTTGAGAGATAAAGATAAACACTATTTTATCATGGTATCATTTGAATCTAAATCGGTGAGTGGCTAGGTGTGAACAGAGAACCAATTATTCAAGACATACCATGGGATTGGTTCACAGAAGTTGTGAGGAATGTCCCTCCATGGTATAGGTGACATCATGAATAAATGGGGTACTGTAAGATGGTTGAACCATGGTTAAATCCGGGTCAAGTTTTGAAACGATAGTTAGTGCGGTCTAGAGGGAACTGTATACAACCTTGGTATAATCTTAGTGTACTCTTGTTATAGATGATCATGTTCTATGTTGAATTCGTCTTGAGTCTTCTAAGAGAGAGCTAGCCCTATGTCGAGTTTCTTTTCATTGTAAATGTTCTTCCCTATTAAATTAGAAACCCATTGAGGAGGTTCTTGAGGATCATTATAAGTTAATCCATATGGTGGGGAGTGAACAATTGGCCATTTGAGGGTGGTAAAACTCATTTTTAGTTGAACTTCTTCATTTTTCCATGGGATGTTGAGGTCAGAGTTTTGTTTTGAGATGATGATAAGAGAATTCCTATGGTGGGGAGTAACATAACGGTCACAATTAAATTTTTTTATGTAGAAGGAAAATGTTGATGATATGAGGCTGGTCATTGGAATGTCTTTATAGATTGGTTGTAAATATGATTAGGTTGAGAGCTTGGCTACTGGTCTTTTTACCATGCTTCTCAGGGAGGAGATGGTTTATAGGGTGATATTTCTAAGGGCCTGTGTTTTTCTAAACTATAGTTTTAAGAAAAAAATTAAATTTCCAATGGTTTTTTTCCTTTAGAAAATGATCTCATATTATTTTTCTAACCACTCAGTTGGTCATAGAATAGGGTGCTTACCCAAGTATAAGAGTTTGGTAGAAATCTGAGTCGTTCATATTTTGGTGGAAAAATTAATATTGAATATTTATTAAATTAATCATTTATTTAATCATGTAGGTTCGTTTGACCATAAATTTTAAACCAAGGATTTTATAGATATTATATCTCCACCATTGAGTCTATAATGGAGAGTTTATCCTACATGATACAACAAATTGAGTTGGGCACTGTGGCTGGCCCATGCCCCCTTTTTCTTTTCTTTTTTCCCTTATCTTTTCATTATTTCCTTCCATCCTTATCACAAATTCCTCCTCTTCATCTCCTCCTTTTCTATGAACTAATATGGAAAGGGAGAGGTTGAGATAAAGAGGGAGAGGGAGAAATATATTTACCTCCATGAATCCCTCAACGTGCTAGATTGACATGCGACAGTTGTGGACCATGAAATCAATCAAAGCTTCAACATTCTTTTCTCGAAGGTTGGCCATTTTTCAGATTTACCTCAAAAAAATTTTAGATTTATAATTTTATAAATTTTAAGATCTGTTATGCATTATTAAGGCCTCTTGAGGTTGGATCTATTGATTTAAGGGTTGAAATAGGGGTTTTAGGTGATCCAGAGGGTTTTGCATTCGGGAAAATCTGATAACACATTGTGTGGTTTAGGGGAACATGCTAACTGTAATTCTCATTAAGGGAAGATGATATTTTGGATGTAAATTCCATGTATAGGGATTTACATTCCATGTACTGGTACTCATCCATGTAGATATGTACCTAGGCCTAACTACTCATCTAGGTCAAGATGTCCTTGTGGAGTAAATTTCCAGAACATGTGTGGGTAACATGACTTGTAAAAGTACATGACCTGGCCATGTAACCATCCATGTCAGTAAACAGAAACAAGCATGTATCCCATGTTGGGTACATGCTGTGTACCCACCTTACAAGTTGTGTACCGAGAGATTTTACATGCCAAGGCCGACAGGAGTACATGCCCATGTAGTGTATTGGGTGTACACACTGTGTATTAAGGTTGACAGACCGTGTACTACCCCTTTTCAACCGTTTAATGTTTTTCAGGTTTTATTTCCGGAGTGATACAATTAGACTCATGAGTTGTCAATTCTGATTAGTTTTTCACATATATTACAATATTGAAACTCATGGAGAGTTCTGAGGAATCCAGATGGGTGTTTTGGGGATTCATTCTAAATTAAGTAATTGTATTTAGTCATTTCCTAAGTTAGGGACTTGAAGGAGAATGGTAGGTTAGGAGTTCATACCAACCTAGTTATAGACCTTGATCTGAGATGATATTTGAGCTATCTCTTATAGACTATGCTTTTGAGGATGTCCCCATGTGAAATGTGCCCTTCGGGACTCTGAAGCCATGAGACCAGTTTCTTTTGAAGATCCCCTGAGGGATGCCTTTGGTTAAGAGCTATTCTAGAAATTCCCTTGCTGTATCCCTTACCTGTATATCATTTAGAGGATTCCATATAGGATGCCTATATCATTTTTCAATTACTGAGGATACCTTGTAGGATTCCTCTACAAATGTGATGAATTAGGGAGTCCCTTGTTGGATTCATGTAACTGTGTATCATTCGTATGACCCCGTGTAGGATTTATCTTTAGGGTTTGGCTACTAGGACCCAGTGAGTGCCAATTTCTTGACATAACCTAAGATGTATGTCGGTTTTAGGTGGTGGGTGACACCATAGAACCCATTCCAAACTTATAATCCAATGGGGCCATAAAAGTAGTGTTGGGTAGGGTGTTCGGGTCACCCCATTCCTTTGTTTATATCCTTTGACATCTTTATTTCTAATGTAGTTGTTTTTACAAGATATTCTTCTTGGTTGGTGGATGTTAAGCCTGATACAAGGTGTATTTCTTTCTATTGGGATGGCTGAATGTTCTTCCTAGAATATGTTATGCTTGTTGGGATCCATAGACGTGATTTCTAGGAGTCTGTCTTCTGTTCCATGTTATTTCATATGTGTTTTATACCTAGAGTTACATGGGATTCAACTATTGATCCTGGATGTATATATTGTGAATTTAGATTTTTTAGGGAGTCCATATGTGTTTTCTAGTATCTAACTATTGAGCCTATGGTCATTATATACGATCATGGAGTCTCAATACATTTTTTAGACACTCTTTCTCAAGTGGTGGGTATGATTAAGATAACTTATTCCTATGATTAGAATGATTACAGTCTTCCGAATAAATTATGAGACTCAAGGGGTGTAGCGTGTGTCTTATTAGTAAGTTCTCTCTTTATACGGCATGGAATCCCAAGAATCATTGTAGATTATGATCTCTCGAGTGGTGGGTATGATTACGATCTCTTCATCCTATGTTTAGAATTATTACACTCTTCCAAATCAGTTACGAGACTCGAGGGGTGTAGCATGGTGTCTAAGCGGTGAGTTCTCTCTTTATATGGTAATAGCTTCCCAAGACACATGTTATATTACACTCTCCTTAGTGGTAAAGATGATTATGATCTCCTCATCCTATGATCAGAATGATGATGATATTCTAGATTAGTTATGATATTGAAGGGTTATAGTATGGCGTGTCACTAGTGGGTTATATTTATATATAGCCTAAGAGTAAGACCCTTAGGGTTCATACGATTGTAGAAGGTCGTGACCGCCTACTTACTGAGACCTAGGGATCAGACATTGGACTAGATATACTAGACTAGGAAGTAGGGTGACTGACTTGGTAGCCTTTTACAGGATGTCTAGATGTACTCCCTTGAATGATTCATTGTAGGATTGATCGTTGGTATACAATATCATTCTTGATAGGATTGACCATCGAAATGTGGTATCCTTCTTTATAGGTTTGAATGTTGATATACTCTATATTAGTTAGTGATTAGAGGAGAGTATGAGTAAACCCATGTATAGGATGAGTAACCCCAGTGGGGACATATCTTTCTCATAGATATAATTATGAAATTGGATGATGTAGGTATATGTCGATTGGGCCTAAAGACCATATATCGACTTAATGATAAATGGCTTGAGTGGGAAAAAATCTATCTCAATTCCATTGTATAGGGTTTTTAGGTGATTGGGATTACATATAGAAGGATCGACTTTCGTTGGTTTTTACGTGATTTCCTTCACTTACTCAAGATTATTCATATCTATGTATATATTAATAGGTATGTGACTATACATGTATTCATATAGACTTACGGAGGTCCATGTTGGGACATTCCTAGTTGACTGGGATTTCAGACCCAGGGTTCGATTGTGATTTCATGTTTGGTTTTAATTACCATCTTATTTGTGTCTAAGTGAGCCAAATTAGTTGCTTTTATATACACTTAAAACATCACATTTATATTTTCCTTGTTGGGGTGGCCTTCTCAGATTATTTCCCACCCCTACACGTGCACCTCAGTGTATGTGTATACCTTATGTATGCTTTTCCAGATGATCACGTGTGACATGACGGATAAGGCTGACGCCCAACATTGCATGATTGAATGGAGATACTCATGTGAGTTCTTCTGATTATGAAAGTGTAGTTCGCCATTGTTTGGAGACTTGGTACACAGAGTTTCTCGGAGTTAGTAGCAGAGCCTTGTAATTTTACTTTTTGTTGCTTCTATACTATTTTAGATGTATAGTCGGACCAGTGGGCGACTAGTGTTTTATTTTATGGAATAACTGTTCAGGGGTTTTATAACATTTTATTTTTTAATACAGAATATTCTATTTTAGTTTATTTAATTCTTTGGAACTCTGTTTTTTACTATTGTGTATGATACATAGTTGATTTATAATGTTTTCTCACTCTGGTTGGAGGGTTTAGTCTCCCCACTATGACACCCTAAGACGTCGCTACAAGTTGGAAGCTTCTGGAATATTGGGAGTTACACTTGAGGATTCATAACTGTAACACCCCAAGATTTTATGAAAAATATTCTTTTAATTTCATTAATGTCTTGTGCTACACCATGATTACCTTGCGCTATACGCAACACCGTATTAGCTTGCAGTATACACAACACTATTCTTGGATCGTGTTACACAAAATTTTGATAATAGTTATTCTACGCAACATTGAGTATATATATATATATATTCAATGTATAAATAAAATATGGTTGGATTATGTTATACTCAACAACAAAGGAGTTGTGCACTACACGCAACCCTGACGTGGCTTGCATTACACGCAATCGCGAGCTTCCTCGATAGTGTGTCTTGTACGCAATACCGGGTTTTACTAAACAACGATATATTATTATAATATTGTTATGAACTAGCCGTTATGAATAGTATTAACTAAATTTTTAATTTTCGAACATTATTATTCATCTTTCACATTTCTAGAACATGGTATAAGAACAAAATAAATTTTTCGGGTAAAATAAGTATTTTTCAAAAAATGCAGTTTTGCCGCCTTTTGATGGCGCACCCACATTAAATCTAGTTTTTGAAATTTTTATAAGTTCAATTTGACAAAATAAAATTGTTCTTTTGAATCAGGATATAAAAATTTACATTAGATAAAGTTTTGATATTTTTCCGATAACTTTTATATTTTAATGAATAGTAAAAACACGCTATATTTTAATTAAAAACAACTTTTGTCATCGTAATATCTTATGTGATTAAATTATAATATTGAATGGTTATAAAGTATAAATATAATATATTTTTACCATTTAATATAATTTATGTCATTATCATTGATTTTACCTTGAATTCGTAGGTTAAATCAATTCAATCTTTTGCAATATTTTAAAGAGAAACCCATTTTCTTTCGACAACGGGATTAATTTTAATTTAATTTCTGCAACTTTTTTGTATTGAATTTGGAAAAATGGATTCCATATTTGGAATCAGTGGATCCAAATTATGTTAATAAGCTACTTTTTATTTTTGGGAATTATGAATAGTAACTATGGTAAATTTTATTTACCATAGTTAAAGGTAAATCGGGTAATTAAGGGTAAATATAATATTTTAAAATTACCCTAAAAATGTCAAAATCCTATTGGATGACTAAAAGTTGACCCATATCACCTAAGGGTCGGATTATATTCATTTAATTAAATTTTTTCAATGAAAATAATTTAATTATTATTAAAACCAAAGAATGTGACATCATGTCACTTTCTTAAATATTATAAGTATAATAATTTTAATCTAGTGATAAACTTCATGAAACTTCTAACATGAATAGTCTCCAGAAATCTAATACAATTATCTACATCATAGGAACTTATTTAGAATTTGTAGGTATTAAATATATATCATTTATTATGACACAAAGATGATGCATTAATTGTCTTATTAATGAAATATTGACATAATTGATGTTATAAATTCCCAAATAAATGTAAGTTGAGACTTTTTATGAATTACACTAATTTTAAAGGTTAATATGACATGTTATTGTTGATTTACGTAACTTGGTTCGAACTTATCATTCTGTTATGAATTTCATAAAAATCATGTACCAAATAGTGTCAAAATTGACATAAATTAGTTTTAAAACAAATATTATATTATTAATTGTTATTTTATTCCTAAAAATCCAAGGTTAGGCCAAATGACTTAGATAAGATTATATATATTAATAATAAACAACTTGGTGTTCTTTTGGATTGATATAGTAAGTTTATTAACCATATAGTGTAAGAAAAAAAAAGTCACGTTAAACGTTAAATTATTTAACTTAGAGTTAAATCTAATTGATAAGGTTAAAATAATAACCTAAATTTGTATAAATCCTATTGTATGAGAGGAATGAGACCCATCCCCACTTTATCTTCGAAATAAGACCCTTTGGAACCATTATAAACCAAATTTGACCTTAATATAAAATAATATTTAGAGATTTTCCTAAGGTGCCCCTCTCCTCCCTTATAAAAGGGAACCTCCTCCCTCTCCTCCTCACACCAATTTGGGCATTAAATCTCGGCCAACCCCTGAAAAGATCTCTTCTACACTTCCCTAGTATCATCCTAGAGGTCCTGGTCTTCTTCAAATACCATCCTTAGTTCTTTAAGTGTAGGTTAAGAAAAGTCGCGTCAAAAAGAGGTAATATCCATTACCGATCTTTTTCAATTTTTTTCTTCTTCAACTTCTTCTTCTTTAGTTGTTTCATGATAAAGTAATAACATCAGTATTTCTTATATACTTATATGTTATTATAAATATGGAACAACTATAATTAACCTTCTATCCATCCTACGGAAAAAGGAAATCACCGCGCGTGCGTACGTACGGAATACCGTCTCCACGCCGTGGTGTAATGTATTTTCCGCCAACACCTTAATTGGATGGGTATAATGGTGTAATGAGTAACTATATATGATTGTTATAAATTGATATTGATACTGAAATAGTATACATACACTTCAACACAGGTTCACGATCATGAGAATGATATCATCGCTCGTGCGTACGTACGGACTACCGTCTCCACGACGCGATGAGATTCATTCTCCACATTAACCATTCATGAATGATTATAAAGTATATATAATGAATAATAATGAAATATATGACATGTTAAATATAATGGATTTATTTTTATATATATATGTATGTCATCTACTTACTTCCATTCAAGACAATAAGGAAAGGAAAATAGCGTTCATGCGTATGTACGAACTACCGTCTCCATGAACGGTGTGTTTCATTTCATTTATCTATTATATATATATATATATATACTGAATATATATGATATATAAATCATGTTTTATATTATATAAGTAAGTAAATCATGATATAAGTAATAATAATGTCAAGAACAACAAGTCCAAACACCTACGATAAATGAAACGATTTTACCCAAAACGCTTCTTTAACATGGAATTTACAAAAGAAAGGGTAATATAAAGTCATAAGTGAACCATATATGATATCATAACAATTAATATGATTCTGTAATAAGTTAATGACATTATTTAAATCATTATACAGGAGGTTCGGATACGTACAAATCATATCGGACATAAGGTAAGGGAAATATCACAATCTCATTTTTATCCGAGATTGTTTATACTTATAATTTACTAGGGTGTATTTTATCATCCACATCCATGTTTCCTCAATATGTAATATTATTTCCATTCACCTACAATTGTTTAAATCCTATTTTACCCTTCGGTGAGTTTTTAGTAAAATATATGAAAGGAATATTTTGTCGTTTTTCGTACGAGGTACTTTTTTGACTTTTCCGACAACAGTACGAGAAGAATGTTTTTTTAACTTATACGACATGAATAGATTTTTAAAACATTATTTTCAAGAAGCTTCCTTTACAAGTTTTCAAGTATATTTTTAATCAACTTCTTTTAGTTTAAAATTGTAAGACATGTTAAGGAAGGAAAATGTTTTTGAAGTAGAAAGGATATTTTCCTCAAGAATGGAGTTCAAGTGTTTTATAAAAATTATTTTCCATCTAAGATAATAAAGGGTTCTGTTTCTATCCCTATTATTACATGGATTTGATTATGTTGTAATGGAAATATTTTTTAAGAATTCCATTATCTTATATGAATTGTTTTATGATGTCATGTTGTTTAAGAATCCCATTTTTATTACATGGGTTATGCTATGATGTATGGTTTATGATTTTGTGGCACACATAAGAATGATATCATTATGAGATGGGTGGGACCTATATCTCCCTCCAATTCATTGGGTAAAGATTTTATATCTCATGAGATAGGCATGGCTGTAATGGTAGGTTATACCGGTTCAGTGAAACAGGACTGAAACGAGGGTGACTCAGTTCAGAAATGGACTTTGTCCACTAAGATAGTCTTGGCAATGAGTCTGGACTAATAAGATATGATTTTCTATGATTATGTGTGTATTCCACATAGTTTCATGTTTTAAGTTATGATTATTGGGATTTCATTTCACTACTATGATTTATCCCATGTTATGATATTATGATCTCTCTTGCAGGTTATGATTTCCAAAAATGTTATGTTCTTATGAATATGATGTGATTGATTTTTCTTTTGTTTACCCTTACTGAGCATTTGAGCTCACCCTTTTATGTTTTCTTTTCCCCAGGAAATAAAGAAAGGTTTTATGTAAGAAAAAAAGGGGAAGATCTTTATGGGAGATGTTGAAGATCTTTCACCATGATTAGAAGATTACGTTCCGAGTTTCCAAAGAAACTAAACTATTACGGTCCTTTTGTGTGTGTTTTTGTTATGTAATAAGTATTCCGCAAAAGTAATGTAATTTCCTTGTATGTTAAGCTTCGGGTCTCTACAGTTGGTATCAGAGGAAAGGTTTAGTCAACCTTTGGAAACTAGGATACGAAAACATTAGTGAGATCCCTAGAGATATTTCTAAGGTATGTCTAGGGATGTCCCTAAGGATAAGTATATGTATAGGATATAGTCCTAGAACTATGGTAATGATCTTAGAATTTAACCTAAGATGTTAGATATTGAGTGTACTCCCCCTTTAATATGTTGTTTTCCCTAGCTTGATTTTTTCCTCTCACACTATTCTTTTTGGGTTTTATAAAATGGATGGAAATAGGAAGATTCACGATAATTGAGGATATAACGGACAATGGAATGATATTCTTCATGAGAAACAAATTGAAACAGGATTTGGAAGTCCAAACATCATTATTATGCCTAATCAGAAATCACATAATATGATCAATAATCTCAACTTTGGTAAGTTTCCTAACCTAGATAATAAGAGAAAGATAGAGTTTCATGATGATCATAGAGAAAAGAAAGTTCAATTTCCCTCATGTAAATCATGTGGGAAGAGGCATCAGGGAGATTGTTTCAAAGGAACTGAAAGATTATTTGGGTGTGGAAAAAAAGGACACAAAGCCAGTAAGTCCAAAGGGAAAGGTTCAGTTAACACCAGGGATGAGGATAATGGTATTGCTACGACATAAACAATGGTTAAATGTTTTAAATGTGGAATGTACGGGCATTATACAAACCAATTCCCTAAGGTAAAGTCTAATGAAGAGAATCAGTATGGTCGTATGGGTAGTATTTATGTTGATGATGATGAAGAGACTACAAATGATATGTGAGATGAAAGAATTGTTGAAGCTCGGTCAATGGTTTAAGAATGTAGTGGAATGATTACATGTTTATCATGTGTAATGTTTTATAAGTAATTTCATGGTACTATGGAATAAAGAGACATATAAGGATTGTTACAATGTTGTCTTTCCTTGAGTTTTGAAAGTGTATGATTAATGGTACCAGTATCCATGAAAGATTATTCAGGTATTTTTGGAATGTAGATGATATGCGGATAATGAAGGGATAAGGAGAAAATTAAATGTTTTATAGTATTCATGAGCTCATGACTGATATAAGGAAATAGTTATATCATAGTTTGAGTATATCGAATTTTGGGTTTTTGGTATGTGGAATGCGTTAACTTTTTATAGCACTCATGTTTTTACTAAGATTCAATGGGTATTCATTTTTCAAGAGATTACATGATTATGGTATTCACCTTACTGGAATGTGACGAACAAGATATATAAGGGATAAATGATGGAATTCACGTGATCGTTTTCTCTATACTATGAGCTTGGACCGAAGTATTTTGGATAAGCCTAAAGATTGGAATGGATTATGTTGGACATAAGTTAGTATTGTTTAAGGATAGAACCTTTTTTTGATATTATTGATGGGATTATATAGTAATTTAGTTTTAGAAAAAGGAAGACCTGTATGATGGGTGATAGCCCATTGCGTCGGACAAGGCTGTGGGAATTGAACCCACAACCGAAGTGCGACTGGCCTTTATCGCCTACCACTGGCCTACAGGAAGTCCCTGGTTAGTATAAACTAGTTTTATTTTATTAAGCGGTATGATATATGAAGTATAAGTTCATTTTTGGAACCATATACGATTAATCTAACCATAAGATGGACTTATAACTTTTTCTAACCTTTTGTTTGAAAGAGATGGAATGACCCATCATTCTATCGCACGATCTGCTAACACATCATGAATAACAAATTCAACTTCATTTCTTTAAGGGATGAAGTGGAAATTGTTCAATTCATGAACAACAGTGAGATTGTACCAAAATCATGCAAGTATTTCATTCAATTCATCAACTTTAGGGAAATGATCTTGAAAAACAAAAATGTTGTCCTAGTTCCCTTATATCCGATTAATCAGATGGTACCTTAGATCATCACAAATCAATAGCTTTGTGATTGTTGGCTTTTTCATAGCCAGGTTCTCTACCACTCTCCATCAGAACATGATGGTTAGATTTTTTCTTCCATATCCATATTTTCACCTATGTTCTCCTACGTGGAAACCCCGTGATGAGTTAATTTGGGTAACAGTTAAATTTCATACTTTAGTTTTTAAAAGCGATGTTTTGGTAATCCTTTTTACGATGTGGGTTTCTATTAAACAAACTTTCGAGTAGTAAACCATTTATAACCCCGACGAATTTCGAGGGCGAAATTCATTTTAAGGGGGGTAGAATGTAACACCCCGAGATTTTATGAAAAATATTCTTTTAATTTCATTAATGTCTTGTGCTACACCAAGATTACCTTGCACTATACACAACACCGTATTAGCTTGGAGTATACGCAACACTATTCTTGGATCGTGTTACACACAATTTTGATAATAGTTATTCTACGCAACATTGAGTATATATATATATATATATATATATTCAATGTATAAATAAAATATGGTTGGATTCTGTTATATGCAACAACAAAGAAGTTGTGCACTACATGCAACCCTGACGTGGATTGCATTACACGCAATCACGACCTTCCTCGATAGCGTGTCTTGTACGCAATACTAGGGTTTACTAAACAATGATATATTATTATAATATTGTTATGAACTAGCCGTTATGAATAGTTTTAACTAAATTTTGAATTTTATAACATTATTATTCATCTTACACATTTTTAGAACATGGTATAAGAACAAAATAAATTTTTTGGGTAAAATAAGTATTTTTCAAAAAATGCAGTTTTGGCGCCTTTTGATGGCGTACCCACTTTAAATCTAGTTTTTGAAATGTTTATAAGTTCAATTTGACAAAATAAAATTATTCTTTTGAATCAGGATATAAAAATTCACAATATATAAATTTTTGATATTTTTCCGATAACTTTTATATTTTAATGAATAGTAAAAACACGCTATATTTTAATTAAAAACAACATTTTTCATCGTAATATCTTATGTGGATAAATTATAATATTGAATGGTTTTAAAGTATAAATAGAATATATTTTTACAATTAAATATAATTTATATCATTAGCATTGATTTTACCTTGAATTCGTAGGTTAAATCAATTCAATCTTTTGCAATGTTTTAAAGAGAAACCCGTTTTCTTTCGACAACGGGATTAATTTTCATTTAATTTCTGCAACTTTTGTGTATTGAATTTGGAAAAATGGATTCCATATTTGGAATCATTGGATCCAAATTATGTTAATAAGATACTTTTTATTTTTGGGAATTACGAATAGTAACTACGGTAAATTTTATTTACCATAGTTAAAGGTAAATCGGGTAATTAAGGGTAAATATAATAATTTAAAATAACCTTGAAAAATGTCAAAATCCTATTGGATGACTAAAATTCGACACATATCACCTAAGGGTCGGATTAGATTCATTTAATTTAATTTTTTCAATGAAAATAATTTAATTATTATTAAAACAAAAGAATGTGACAACATGTCACTTTCTTAAATCTTATAAGTATAGTAATTTTAATCTAGTGATAAACTTCATGAAACATCAAACATAAATAGTCTCCAGAAATATAATACATTTATCTACATCATAGGAATTTATTTAGAATTTTTATGGATTAAATAATTATCATTTATTATGACACAAAGATGATGCAATAATTATCTTATTAATGAAATATTGACATTATTGAGGTTATAAATGCCCAAATAAATGTAATTTGAGACTTTTTATGACTTACACTAACTTTATAGGTTAATATGACATGTTATTGTTGATTTAAGTAACTTTTTTCGAACTTATCATTCTGTTATAAATTTCATAAAAATCATGTACCAAATAGTGTCAAAGTTGACATAAATTAGTTTTTAAAACAAATATTATATTATTAATTGTTATTTTATTCCTAAAAATCTAAGGTTCAGCCAAATTACTTAGATAAGATTATATATATTAATGATGAACAACTTGGGGTTCGTTTGTCTTGATATAGTAAGTTTATTAACCATATAGTGTAAGAAAACAACAAGACATGGTAAAAGTTAAATTATTTAACATAGAGTTAAATATAATGTATAAGGTTAAAATTATAACCTAAACTTGTATAAATCCTATTGTATGAGAGGATTTACACCCATCCCCACTTTATCTTCGAAATAAGACCCTTTGGAACCATTATAAACCGAATTTGACCTTAATATATAATAATATTTTGAGATTTTCCTAAGGTGCCCCTCTCCTCCCTTATAAAAGGGCACCTCCTCCCTCTCCTCCTCAAACCAATTTGAGCATTAAAGCTCGGCCAATCCCTGCCAAAATCTCTTCTCCACTTCCCTAGTATCATCCTAGAGGTCCTGGTCCTCTTCAAAGACCATCCTTAGTTCTTTAAGTGGAGGTTAAGAAAAGGCGCGTCAAAAAGAGGTAATATCCATTACCGATCTTTTTCAATTTCTTTCTTCTTCAACTTCTTCTTCTTTAGTTTTTTCATGATAAAGTAATAACATCAGTATTTATCATATACTGATATGTTATTATAAATATGAAACAACTCTAATTAACCTTCTATCCATCCTACGGAAAAAGGAAATCACCGCGCGTGCGTACGTACGGAATACCGTCTCCACGCCGTGGTATAATCTATTTTCCGCCACCACCTTAATTGGATGGGTATAATGGTGTAATGAGTAAATATATATGACTTTTATAAATTTATATTGATACTGAAATAGTATACATACACTTCAATGCAATTTCACAATCATGAGACTGATATCATCGCTCGTGCGTACGTACGGACTACCGTCTCCACGACGCGATGAGATTCATTCTCCACATTAACCATTCATGAATGATTATAAAGTATATATAATGAATAATAATGAAATATATGACATGTTAAATATACTGGATTTATGTATATATATATATATATGTATATCATATACTTACTTCCATTCAAGACAATAAGGAAAGGAAAACAGCGTTCATGCGTACGTACGGACTACCGTCTCCATGAACGGTGTGATTCATTTCATTTATCTATCTATTATATATATATACTGAATATATATGATATATAAATCATGTTTTATATTCTATAAGTAATAAAATCATGATATAAGTAATAATAATGTCAAGAACAACAAGTCCAAACACCTACGATAAATGAAATGATTTTACCCAAAACGCTTCTTTAACATGGAATTTCTAAAAGAACGGGTAATATAAAGTCATAAGTGAACCATATATGATATCATAACAATGAATATGATTCTGTAATAAGTTAATGAAATTATTTAAATCATTATACAGGAGGTTCGGATACGTACAAAGCATATCAGACATAAGGTAAGGGAAATATCACAATCTCATTTTTATCCGAGATTGTTTATACTTTAGTATTTACTGGGGTGTATTTTATCATCCACATCCATGTTTCCTCAATATGTAATATTATTTCCATTCACATAAAATTTTTTAAATCCTATTTTACCCTTCAGTGAGTTTTTAGTAAATTATATGAAAGGAATCTTTTATCGTTTTTCGTATGAGGTACTTTT
The DNA here is from genome assembly GCA_963277665.1 of Viscum album. NCBI lineage: Eukaryota > Viridiplantae > Streptophyta > Magnoliopsida > Santalales > Viscaceae > Viscum > Viscum album. Next base: position 1,389,035 of record CAUJRU010000103.1, on the reverse strand, counting down.
TTGACTTTTCCGACAAAAGTACGAGAAGAATGTTTTTTTAACTTATACGACATGAATGGATTTTTAAAACATTATTTTCAAGAATCTTCCTTTAAAAGTTTTTAAGTTTATTATTAATCAAACTCTTTTAGTTTAAAATTGTATGACATGTTAAGGAAGGAAAATGTTTTTGACGTAGAAAAGATATTTTCCTCAAGAATGGAGTTCAAGTGTTTTATCAAAATTATTTTCCATATAAGATAATAAAGGGTTCTGTTTATATCCCTATTATTACATGGATTTGATTATGTTGTAATGGAAATATATTTATGAATTCCTTTATCTTATATTAATTGTTTTATGATGTCATGTTGTTTAAGAATCCCATTTTTATTACATGGGTTATGCTATTATGTATCGTTTATGATTTTGTGGCACACATAAGAATGGTATCATTATGAGATGGGTGGGACCTATATCTCCCTACAATGCATTGGGTAAAGATTTTATATCTCATGAGATAGGCATGGCTGGAACGGTAGGTTATACTGGTTTAGTGAAATTGGACTGAAACGAGGGTGACTCGGTTCAGAAATGGACTTTGTCCACTAAGATAGTCTTGGCAATGAGTTTGGACTAATAAGATATGATTCTATATGATTATGTGTGTATGGGACAAAGTCTCATGTTTTAAGTTATGATTATTTTGATTTCATTTCACTACTATGATTTATCCCATGTTATGATATTATGATCTCTTTTGCAGGTTATGATTTCCAAAAATGTTATGATCTTATGAATATGATGTGATTGATTTTTCCTTTGTTTACACTTACTGACCATTTGAGCTCACCCTTTTATTTTTTCTTTTTCCCATGATATAAAGAAAGGTTTTAGGTAAGAAAAAAATGGGAAGATCTTTATGGGAGATGTTGAAGATCTTTCACCATGATTAGAAGATTACATTCCGAGTTTCCAAAGCCACTAAACTATTACGGTCCTTGTTTGTGTGTTTTTGTTATGTAATAAGTATTCCACAAAAGTAATGTAATTTCTTTGTACATTAAGCTTCAGGTCTCTATAATAACACACTGGCTCATAGCACCTGTTAGTCACATCTAGGTCGGGATGTTACATACATATTATAAAAAATGATGCTAGTAATATAATATAAGGACATATTATGTATTAAGGATTATGTATACAATGATAGAAATATAATATTTTTTAAAAACTTTATTAATTGTAGTCTAACATTAACTATGAAATTTAGTCATTATGGTAATAATATAAAATTAATATATTCAATGATAAAAGTGAAATATATTAGTAATATATGTTGATAACTATAAATAAATTACTATTTGGAAATAAACATAAATAAATTGTACCAATTAAAGGTAGGTTTAAAATAGTGATATAATAATTATAATGATATTTGATATATATATATATATATATATATATATATATATATGTCTGTGTGTGTGTGTGTGAGCGAGTTTCTATATGTTTTTTCACAAACATACACACAAAATAGTTTGCGGGAAAAACATTAAAAAATTGTATTGAGGTGAATATTCAAAAAATATTATAAGGGAATAGAATAAATAATATTAATAATAATTTACTATATAAAATAAGATAAAAATATAGAAGGGATTATAAAAATTATAAGTAAAAAATGGATTGACAATTTCAGGAATTATAATTAGTATGTAATATATATATATATATATATATAAACTTAACAAGGATAATAAAAAAGTAAAAAAAATAAAAAAGTTAAGAATTAATATTCAAATTAATAAATGTTGATGTATCTATATAAGTAATATATATATATATGTGTGTGTGTGTGTTTGGGTGTGTGTGTGTTACATAAAAATATAAAAAATCAAAACATCCAAAATAAGAAAAAAATAAATGGGGTGGGGATGTGGTTTTCTTCATCCCAAAGTTTACATCATTCTGACACTCACACCATTAGAATCCCTTGATAAGCCTCAATCACTAACTGTTTGATGATGCACCAATATTTTCCCTTGGAAAGCCTACCATTATCATTTCATTCCCCCATTCCTAATTACATTAATAATGCTTCCCCGTTTGATGATTCTACAACCATTGTTGCCTGAAAACCAAATATCACTCAACTATATCATGAATATTTGAATGCCATCATATTATTTGAATTCATTTTAGGCTAGGGTTATTAGTGCAAGAGATCAGGTGGGTATCATAGACTAAATTTAGTTTTTTATCATGAAATCATTTTATATACTAGGATGTGGGAGCCACATTCATATAGGATGGGAAGAATGAAATAATATAAGTAAGAAATGGAAATATAAATCTCATAGGAGAAGAAATCATCCCCAGTTAGAATATTATGATAAATAAATAGGGGTAACTAAATTTTTGGATACAAATAAAATAATCCGTGTCATATGGTAACCACAAGTCCCTATTTACATTAGTGAATTGATTGTTAGGAAATACATTTGGGAATATTACCATATATTTAAACTCTTCCATGGTTCCAATGGAAAAAATCATTCATAAATTAAATATGTGCTTGCCCTTATTAGAGAGGAAGAGAGAGATAGTGAGAAAGATGAAAGAAATATTGAGTTTATTGATTATTACTACTAGAAGGGGAACTGCAAAGAGGTTTTGTGAGATAATTAAGGTAATATAAACTCTTATTTTCAAAAGTATATGTTTATGTTTTAAACAATTATTTGTAAAATTTATTTTAAAATTTATGTGAAAAATATGAAAAATGGATCTTTTTCATATGGTAAAAAATATTTTAATTATTGTTTTATGTTTTTCGCATAAACTAGATTTTACTTTAAAATAAAGGGAATGTATTATTTTGTTACAAAGGCCTATTTTAGAGGGATTCACTCTCAAAATTTATCATTTCATGTGATTTTTTTAGAAATTAATTTTTTAAAAAATAAATGCTCTCTTAGGGGGATATTGATTTAAAATATTCATGTTTTCCATGTTTGTTTTCAAGGATACATTTAAATGTATGGGGAATTATTTTTTTTGAAAATTTAATTTTTTTATAAATGGATAATTATTTCGAAGTTATTATTTTATTATTTATTGACCATTTTATATGAGTGTTTTAAAAAGTATTTTTGAAGGTTTAAAATCATAATTTCATATAATAATAATCTTATTTAATTACCATGTATATTTCTTATGTTAAAATTATTATATGTCCATGCATTAATTATTATGAATTGATGTCCATGTATGTTATGCAATGTTTTATTATCATGAGTTTTGGATTCTTCTTAGTGATTAAATATATGCATATATATATATACAACCACATATATATATATATATCTATATAAAAATGAATATAAATATAAATAAAACTATAAATACAATTATAAATTTATATATATAAATATATATCCACTGTCATAGTTTCACAATTATGATTCAAAAACACTAGTGGAAATTGTAAATCTCAAATAAAAATATGACAATTCGGAACTTGGTCTTTGTAAACATTAGGAATATTTTAGGAGTGAACGAAAACCTCAATGGATATTTTCCACAAATACATATAGACTATATAAAACCTTTAATTTTTCATTTTTCCTCAATTTTTTATCTTGTGAGGTTTTTTCTAAAAAATCACAAGATTCCTTTTATTAAGAAATTATTTCCATGTATTCAAATAGTATTATATTTTATTTGTAGGAAATTCATGGAGTTATTCATGGATTATTAATTTAAGAAAAATTAGTTTTCCAAAGTGATTTGTAATTTGTTTTCTTAAATGTTTATATTATATATTCAAAACACTTTATTGATTTTGAAATGGAAAATTTGATATTATTTTTCAATAATATTTTATTTAAAATAATGATTTTTCGTTTTAAAGGAATTTTTTTCAAAGGATGTGTTTAATATTTTATGGAAAATAGATAATTCGGTTATGAAGACCCATTACTAATCCATTTTCTCACCAAATTTTTTAAAATGTTCTTCATAGGATATACTATTGAGTAAGAGTTACATTGAAGAAAAGTATAGATTAAACTAAATTATGGTGGAGTGAAGATAGAGGGGTCATAATTTTATTTAATTTTAATAAAAAAATGTATACTATATTGAGTTAGATTTGGATTATTTTTTCTCAATACTCTAAAAACTAGACCTAAATGATCCTCAGACTATATATTTTTAAATTATTTTAAATATTTTAGTTTGGAAAAAGAATTTTTTAATTTTAGAATAGCATATTGGAACCTGAGTTTGAGGAATGTCACGTACAACTAGATCTGGTCCTAAATCAATATCTTTATATATTGTCTTTGATACTAATTGAAATGAACAAATTTTAAACATCAATAGTTATCATATTTGTAAGAAACATTTTGTAACTTAAATACCCATGACTATTTTGGTTTATTGTTTTATATAATTTTAAAGGGACTCCTTATATTAAAATAATCATGTCATTCTCCTAAAATGTGCACTTTCCCAATTATACATATATTTTCATATTAGATAAGAAGACTTTAGTATTTTGAAAAAATATTCTCAACACATGATACCTATCTAGACCAATATAATATCGTATCATTCTATATAACTTGGGGAAAATGGACAAAATGAAATTTTTACATTAGATGCACCATATGTGTAAAAATGGGATATATCGATCATATGTGAAGGTATGATTATCATCAGGTTATATTAAAATACTAGACATCATTTTCCCAACATAAATACAGTTATCTAGAAATTTATTGATTATAACTCTAAAATTATGAAATATACAAAAACAAGATTAATAAGGGTATCAAAGTAGATATCATTATTCATGATTTACTACATTAGAAGGTGGCATCATATGCATAGGAAATACTAATATTCTAAATATATCTATTCAAAATAATTTCCACCAAGAATCTAGTGGGAATATTTATAAGTGATCATACGTACACATAAAAATGTGGACATTGCCATTCAGAATCATGTACATTCTTAATCTATTGAGAATATCTTTAAGCAATCATACTCAAAAATCACATTGTAAACCTACCTAATCACAATCATGTTTAATATTATTATTATAACCTTATGAGATATCCATATCACATTACCCAATAAATTATAGGTCTATAATACACCCACCCATCACATAATCATAATATATTCATATTAATTCTTCATGAAAATGAAAAAATTTATCATTTCATCATAACATAACCCATGGAAAAGAAAATTGGTTTCAAAAAGATTTTATCATCATAATGAATGAAAATATAAAAAAATAATAAGGATGGTATCGATGGATCATATTCATAGTCAATCAAAAGAAACATCAATTTTTTGTTTTCATAGATGAAAATTGTGATTTCTTCTAGGTAAAAACTCTGCATAATATCAATCTTAGTCTTTCAATTTTGAAGTTTTAGAGGATTTTTGGAGTAAGTGGTTAATTTTTTTTTAAAGTCTAGGAATAATATTTTGGGGCATGATTAGTGATAACAGTAATGTTACCATGCAATGTGAATATATTATTTCTAGTGGAATTTTTCATGGCTTGATCGTGGTTTAATTAACTGTGATACCTTCTACAAGAAAAAATATATAATTTTAAAATTTTTCCTTATGTCTCTCACATATATTGAAAAAAATTTATGTAAGCATGTTATGACCTCCATGAAATCATGAAATTTGTTTTTTCAATGGAAGGTGGTATCACATGACTTATCTAACTATGCAGTTTAACTATTCAACATGGTCTGAAATTTTAATATTGAAACCCTCTAAACCATTTTTCATTTTAATGAATAATCTACCCTAATTGATCATTAACTCAAAAAAAATTATTCCTTGAAACTATAAAGGCTCTCTTATTCCCTTAAATGGTGATCTTGGATCGTTCTATGTGGATCTACTTAAGGAATTCTCATTTTTGTTGTTGTTTTCTCATCTTTTTTGAGATCTACATAAAATCTATCATGTTATCCATGTCATGAAAAACTATATTGGGTATGATGAACCAATATATGGTTTAGATAGAAAATTCATGGGTTTTGTCTTGGATATCAGATTGTGAAAACCCGATCTATTCATTTCCAACCACGGTTTTGAGGTTGACTAGGTTATATCTATGCTGAGGTAGGAGTCTCTATAAAATGGTGAAAACCCATGAATTAAATAATGTTCATATGAATTCCATTAGTTTGGTTTTTTAAAATTGATTTTTTTATATCATTGATGATTTGTTTTATGAAATGCATCTTGCGTGGTATGAAAAAGAGGTTTTACAAAGAAAAATAAAATTCACCTTATGTGTTTAATGAAATTATACAAAGATGAAGTTAACTCTAAACTATATTTTCGTCTATGGGTACAGTAATTATTTTATATAAATTTTTTTTATAAATTATATTATTGGTTTAATTAAATAATTTGGTAAATATAGAATATTTGGGACCTTGGGTGCATTAAGATATAGGTATATGAAAACTCTAGTGATTATGGCACCCCTAGGGGTTATTTTATTGATATCGATATACTATGGAAGGAATTAGTATCAATATGATTTAATATTTTCAAGATAGTGTTCCTTTACATGTCCTGGTATATACTCAAATTGGAAAAATTACAACTTGTTCTTGGTTTTATACAAGATGTTATTGTTTCATATTAGATTAATCACTATTTTATCTTATAGACTTTCAGTGACCATGGCTCTCTCGGATTGGATTATAATATCTTGGTTTCTTTTGGTTATTATGTTTTATTTTTTCACCAATTTTTCTTTTGAGATATGGATGAATTTTTTATTTTCCCTCTATTATAACAATCATGTTGATTTCCATATTCTTAGAGATCTTGATATGGGTTATTTTCAGAGGAAACCTGATGATGTTTTACCAAATGGTCTTTATTGAAAATTTATAGAGAAACTATTTTATTTTATTTTTTCAACTAACGATTTTATGGTTTTATAAATTTTATATATTAATTGGTGATATCTTAATGGTTGTTTTTGTAACACCATTATTTTAACATCAAAGTTTTATAGTAATGATTTTGTAGGATATAGGTTAAGGGAAGGGAGTTATGTAGAATAGTGAATTCTATTGGTTGATACTGCTTTCATAGTTGTTTGGGATATAGCCGAGGGATAGTCATAGGGAGACTTGGTCATGGTCTTGGTTTTTTAGTCTATATGAAATCCTATTTGGATTTTTATGTCACATAGTTATGTACCTTTTCTTCCTCATTTTACACTGGTTTTCATCTTCAGTTTTATATGTATGAACCATGTTATATTGTGTTATCAATGTAAAATGATTCCCAAATTATTTTATGTTGATACTCAGGTGCTTGTCGCTATCCCTTAGTGATTGAGAACATACTTTGGGTCTTATATAGAGACATATTTGGTGATGTGTTAGGTTGAACTAGGTGGGTTTATTACACAATGGTATCACGTGGTTTCCAAAAAAGGGATATAGAAAACAATTCCTAGGTTTTGTTTGGGTTTGGTATATTAGATCAAGGAATTTTTTTAATCTTAATGAGTTTGTTTTGAGTAGGTTCTTGATCACAACATTTCAGGATTCCACATGAGTTACAATGGGAACTGGAGATTTAATTTTCATTTGAGTTATTTTATGTTTTATAACTTGAAATGAGAAATTATGATCCTTGTTTTCATGTTTTTGTTTTATTGGGTGTTTTTTTATTTAGGATGTAAATAGAAAGGTGAATCATGTTTTGAGGTTAAGTTTGATGGCATGACAAACCATATAGTTATCAAGATTTTTAATTTGGTAACATTAATATGGTTGTGACTTTCTAGACTCTTGTTCATCAACCAATGTAGATAGGTTGACTAAAACACCACATCTCCACTCATATTATTTTTTTGAACACATGATTCTTATTTTATTTGAGTTAATCATACTGATGGAAAAACTAATAAAGATGGATCATATATATGTATATATAATTATTTAGTTTGTATAACATATAAGAATTTTTTTCATAGGTGTAGGGTAGCTAGTTTTATTTGTGAAAATTGATGTTGTGAAAAAATATTTTAATTCTGAAAACTTATGTAAAATGATGATTAGTCATTGTCTAATTTTTTAGAAATGGTGGTTTAATCCAAGAATCATGTGAAAAAAATTTATATTTTAAAATAAGTTAATTATATACATGTAATTACATACCACCCTTGAATACGATTTTAAACAAAGATTAATTTTTTTTAAGGAAAACAATGGGGACCATAAATTTTTAAAGGATGGGTTTTTGGTTTTTAGGAAAACCTGTGGCTGTTTTAAAAATGTATTCAATAAGAGTAAATGGTTTTGATATAAAAATTTAAATTCAATAGAAGAATATTATTTTTATTATAATAATTTTTTATAACATTATTAATTCATTAATCTTATTGGGGTTTTAATGGTGATATATTTTAATTAATTTTGTACGCAGATAATGTAATTAAATATGAAAACGAATAATGATTGATGATTTGGAATGATGTATAAGAAGATTTATATTAGAATTAAGAAGTTTTGAAATTATTATACTTTTTATCATATTTTAAGGAAACGAAATATGTTTTATTTTGAAATGGGATAATTATATAACTACATTTAAAATGATTCTTGTTGGTTTTCAAAATATTTTCTTTTTTGAATTTTGTTTTTCTATTTATGTGGGGTTATTAAAAACCTCTCTGAAGGTGTTTTATTTCTTTTCTAATTTATATTTTTTTCCAGACACTTTCGTGCGTGTTGGGTTTATCTAACATGATTTAAAGGACATCAATAGATGGAGTTGTCTTCATTTATACATCAGGTGATTCTTATGGAGAGGTCACTAGCATAAGTAATATTATTTACTCTAAATCAAAAAATTTATCCAATATTCAATCATTTCCATTATTCAAATGGAGTGGAGAGTGTCCAATTTTCTCTCGATGTCCATATGTACTCTAAAAAGATAAAACTATAGGTTCTTCTTGGTAATCGAGTTAGTATGGAATAGTTTTACTCATATCAATTGAATTACATGTGAGGAGTAAAATATTGATTTCATCTTTTGATATATGTGTTATTAATTTTGGGTTCATGATCAATAGTTTCATAGTAGTTGTGGTTTTGTGATATCCTTTTTTATGAGTGGTATTTGGTATATTTTTTAGGATTATTCATTAAAATAAGTTGACATCTCGATATTTATCATGCCTCATTATTTCTCTTTTGATGCTGAACGTTGTTGATAGGGATTCCAATGTTGAAAATGATATATCATGGGATTTGGAATAGTTTACTATATATGGAGTACTTAAGGTGTATGAATGGGTAATGTAGTTTAGCTTCATGATTGGTTTGGATGAGATATCCATCAATGATTTTTTTGAATTGGTTTACGGGAAGGGGGACCACCATGTTTAGATATCTAAGCCAAGGTTACTATAAATTCATTTTTTAACCCATGTCTATAGTTATGATATTTCTTATTGGGAATGTTTTTGTTTGAACCACCAGTTAGATTTTTGAGGCATGGTGGATCTGGTCATCTGGCTTGTTACTTTCTATTGATCTTTGGGGTTTTTTGACCCAATAAAATTTTGACCATTTCATGATGATTGTTCATTTTATTTTATTGATCTAGATCACTCTTGGTGTTTTTAAATGATTAGAGCATAATATTTTCATTTTTTATTGATAGATATATTAAAGAGTTTACTTTGATTGAAATGTGAAACCTCAATTAACTTGTTTATAATCACTTTTATTAATGTTGTTGGCCATAATGACACAATTTTACAATTAATTTAATTTGTGGGGGACTAATGTTAGGTCACTATTATTTTAAATCCTTAGGTTGGATAATCTAGATCTATGGAATCTTTTAGAAGATTAAGAGATAGGTTAACTTTTGGATCAATATTGTTTTATGATATGTCTAGTAAAATTATTATAAATTGAAAGGAAAACCTCATAAATAGATTTTAGATTTGTTTTAATGTTAATAAATGGGTGAATTCATAATTATTTCAATAGTTGACCCTTCAAAAAAATAATCTATCTCAATAAAACCTTGATTTTCTCATAGTTTTCTATAATCTCAAAACATTTTGACACTACCTCATTAGAGAAAATTTTATGATATATTAAGACCAAATAAGATTTAAGTGTACTATTTTAAAATTTAATTTGATACTATATTATAAATTCGAGTTTATGTGATTTAATATATTTTGTTTCAATATTAAGTAAACTCTCAGAGAAGGAGGTGTGGTCACAAATGCATTGAGCATGAAATCACCAATGCTAACTGTGAATAATGATAGGAGGATAGATCCTTAGTGAACCTTTTTAGTATAATTTCTCAAAGACATCTTAAGGGATCTAGTGTACTGGGATACATAGATTTTGAGCAAGATTAATCTTCCTAGGTAATTTTTTTGAGCCAATAAACCTATGGTATCTAGTTATAAATGTTTTAGTTAAAATTTTATGGTGGGGAAACCTAAATTTTCCAATATTTGTACCTCTATGGTTCGTTGTGTCTTTAGAGGTAGTTTTTTTTTCAAATTTTATATGTTATTGTTTATCGATCATGAGTGTAGTTCTATCTTGTTTTAACTCTAGGTAAACTATATGTGTCCGGATTTGGGAGATCAGCAATAATGGCCTTTACGGAGATGGTCAATTAAATCCTTTATGTCATGATTCCCTGTCTATTACCAAAAAAATTCAGAACAACATTGTCCTACCTATTTGTTTTTTATCATAAATTTCGTTATGGATATTGAAGGAAGTGTCCAAAACCCTCATTTTTTAATAACCATAGACTCCTGGTAGAATGGAAGATAAAAATTTTAGTGATCATTATCTGATTCAAGAAATCTGCTCATATTTTTTTCCACGGTTGTTATTGTAGTATAAGATCATGAAAATTTATATTGTTTAGGGGTTGTGATGCTACTTGGTGTTCCTTCAGTTTCCCTTTTCAGTTGATAACCATTCTTTTTATATCAATTCTATAAGGAATTCTTGAATGTGATGGTATTTAAATCTATGCTATGCATAAATTTTGATCTATATACTAATAGTCACATACAATGAACAATCTAGTTATTGAGAAAGTGTTTTAGTCATGCCAAATTGTTTTCAAATGTTTTTGAGATTGGTATCTTCCCTATATTTTTATTAATGATACATAGTTCAGAGTATCATATGGGTGGCCTCATGGATCTCATTGATTTCAGGAAAGAGTAGGTGAGCATCTTCTATTAAAATTGTGTCTCATTTAAGGGATAAAAGTATAATGTGGTTATCTCAATAATGATTGGCAGTAGTTCCCTGCATCCATCAATGGTATACATGCCACCATTTTGGTCATTGGAGTTTGTGGTAGGTGATCATGTTTTTGTTAGAGTTTCACTTTTCTTGAGACATCGTCTCTTGGGTATGATTCATAAGTGGAACCAAGGTTATTTTTCACTTCTGGGGTCATCATACAACTTGGAAATGTGGTTTAACTATCACAAACCACTCTATATAAAGGTACCCCTCATTGTCTTGAAATGAATTAGGGATTAGATGACCCCCACATCCTACGTCTAGTTGTCCACGGGTCGATGACTAGCACCGAGAGTATAAAGATCTTAATAAGAGAGAAATTACAATATATAACATATGTATGATTGAAATTTTTAATATTAGTGAAAAAATAAGTCCATGAAATAGAAAAAAGGGAAACCAAACCCATACTATAATGCATGTATAAATAAAATAGGTATAGTTAAATGTATCTAATGTAAATAGTAAAAAAAGTAAAATCTAAAGAAGTGAAACAACAATAGTCTACGGTCTGAAGCTAGTAATATCAAGCATGGTACAAATATACCACCTTTAAACCTGAAAATAAATTTATAAATTTATAGTGGTCGTATATGTATACTCAATTGGAAAACCAAAGTATCTCACGCACATGTGACATGAGAATACTAAGGTACCCATGAATAAATAGAAGAACCAAATAGTACCTAAACAGGTCAACTAACTAACCTCATAATCACCGTGTCACACTCACCAAATAACACATCTAGGTATAAAAATATAATATGATGTATATTGATGATAGTAACCCTACACCTCTTTCCTATTGATTAGAAACTCTCACAACCAAATGACATATGTCTTGGTTCTCCCACCACTTTTGTATAACATCACATCACATCCTTCAGACAAACACCTAGAAAAAGAACGTCATAATAATAAATAGAAAATAATGATACCATGAACATGAATAACATCATCCTCATTCCCTAGACCAACCACATATAACCCCCACTATAAAATATCTCATAATATCACCAGAAACCACCTCAGTGATTACATCACACCTACCAATAAAAAACAGGTTCCACCACATCACATCATATTTAAATGTTCACTTGTAAGTTTTTTCCATCACATCACAAGAATTTTTCACCCATAATAGGGATAAGGTAAGATAATGTGGCTGACTATGAAACCTCACTAACGAAATTTTGGAAAAAACACCCTGAAAAAATTGGTTGTTGACACTAGGTGATCGATATGGATGGTAACATTTAGAAACTTAAATGGAAATTCTATTTACATGTATAGAATATCATAAAAAAACAAAAACAAATTATATATTGAAAAAGAGAACGTCATCCCATCTCATGACATCACCACATCAACTCAGAACCTCCGACACTTTTTAAGCTAACACAGAATGCATAACACCACTCCACAAAACAAACCAAAAATACATCTTCTATCTAAATTAAATCCAATTTTAAAATTATATATTACCAACCCATTTCATTTAAATATCAAATTCATTCCATTATTTATATCCCATTCATATTATAGTTCAAGCCCATTATTTCACATTTAACTTATACCCCATTTATGAAGACAACCCATTATTATTTATTCATTAAACATTTCCATCCCATGACTTTTTATATATATCTTTTTTGTTTTTTAATTTCATTACTACTCTCGAAACTAGAATAACACAATACATCACAACAAAATATATCTCTATATCTTCATTATAATATTCATGCACAACCACCTCCTGTCACAACCTCAACAACGCAGCCACTTTCCGTGAAAACCTCCCCATAGCATTAATACAGAACAAAACACACATTCACATAGAAAAAAATGTTCCATATAATCTCACATATGATTTTTGGATTGTCTAACGGAATTCCCAACAATTACACTAAACATTTATGGTTAATATCACACAAGAAATTTTTTCCTTTGACAATCATTTTATTAAGAGGATATAAGTGATTAAACAATTATATTTCAGTTGATATCAAAAATCCATAGAAATAGAGGCACTATAACACCAAAAAATATAGCGCAATCAGAGTATCACAATAACCATGATTTTTAGTGGTACAATAATTATGGATAATCTCAATATCACAGTAACATAAAGATGTAAAAAATGAGAATAATTCTCTTCCAGTTTAGTTTTAATTAAACCAGTTGTTTAAATTTATTAAAAATGTTATACTACTTCCCAAAGATAACAAGAGTAAAACCCATCCCATATGATGCATAAAGGAAATAAATGATGGGATCCCCTAATAGGATGAAAAACACATCATGTGACGCTATGCACTAAAATAATTGTTTTATTCACAAAATTGAACCACTATAGGATGAACTTGAACCTACACTGAAAAAATATTTCCATGAATCCAAGGGGAAAAAATTTGGAAACTCCAATTTTGAGAGAAATAAATCATGAAGGAATGAAGGAAAGGTCTCTGTTTTAGATTTAATAACTATGAAATGATATAGATTTTAGTCTATAGATATGATTTTAATTAACTATTAATGTGGGTATGATTTAATCCATGCGAATGAGACATATAAAATCTCCAAAAATTTATGAAATGGATTAATTATATATCCTCCTTTTTAATGGATCATAATTAAATTAATGAAGGATTTAATACAATTTTATTTAAAAAATGGTAGAATAGGTTTTCAAATTGGGAACATTATACTGCCTGGATTAACTGTGAACATCTACCACCAGGATCTACAGACAATATCTATCGTCAAGGGATACCATTTGAATCAATCATTAGGATATAATGGTAGAATATGTTTTCTACCACCATAATGTATTGTCAAGATCTACTTTCTGGATACACCATCAGGATCTACCACTAGACTATGATTTCTATTGTGAAAACAATGCATCAGGATCTACTATTAGGATTTAATGTTAGGATATACAATTAGGATCTACAACTAGTCTCTGTATACTATCACTTGAAAATACAATCAATATCTATTTTTAGGATTTCCCTTTTGGATCTACCACCACACTAATTCATTTTCCACCACAATCCATCATTAGGATCCACCATAATCTTCAAATAACCACTTTTTACTCTAAAACACCTATGAACTCTTTGGAAACTCCTTTGAGAACATATTACACTATATTATTAGAAATGTAATGGGACATAAGGTCTAAGACATTACATCATATACCTATTAAACTATTATCATTCTTAAGATTTAAAACCAACCTAGACAGAGAGAGGAAAAAAATTACCAAACAACCATACATCATGATACCTTTCAAGGATCCTGTTATATCAAAAAAACCATCTATAACCAAACACACCAACAAAAAGAAAAAGTACACAACATCCTTCACAAAAAAATCCTCATTTCTTCTATATAATTACATGCATTTCCCTTTCAACACCCACACTGACCAAAGGCAGAAACTACAAAAAAAAAAATACAAATCCCCATGTATAGAAATGACAGATCTTTTACTCCCATTCAAAAATATTTTCCAATATTTTGAATCTAAAGTTCCTATATAGTTTCAATAAAATTATGTTATTAAACATTTCAATTTGTGATTAGTTTTATCCTTCTTAATATGAGATGAAATTTTAATCACACTTTATATCAATAAAGAAGAACCACATTTCTTATAAATCAACAAGGTACAAACATTACATCATCATAAAAAAAAAGGAAAAGGATGATAATTTCAAGAAAAATATGGGCATGGGAACCCATATATGTATCACACTCCTATTCACTATCCAATAGGCCACCATGTCTCCAAAAAACATGCAATAATGGAATAGACCTTCATAAAAACACCCTCTCCTAATAGTCAATGGTCTCCAATGGAATCTCTATGGAAATTACATCATAATTGTTATCTAAAATATACCCTATAAATGATATGAGATTCATTTTTAATATACCAACAAAAATTAGATATCTGGATGTCATCATTAATAATGTATATTCATAGTGTAATTTCTAATCAATAATGCACATTTCCAACATGACCCACCACCATAAAAGGACCAACGAATTTAGGATAGATATTACTGCCCCTACGAAACCACCACTGTCCACATCAAAATAAACCTTTATGAACATTCCGTGTTTATCCTCAAACTACAAGGGCCTCCTCTTATAATCAATATAAGAATTTTTTCTGGTCTTCTAATGATATTATCCTCGTAAGAATAAGATGAACCTTCTCTCCCATTCTTTTTTCCACATTGATAATAATAACTGCAGAATACCAAACGTCTATCCAAAAAAACATATAATGGAATGGTCCCACATAATGTGCCTCAAATCGATCCATTATAATGGATTAGTGATAACTATTGTTTTAGGAAAACAAAACAAATGTATTGTCCTCTTCCCAAGATGCACTGAAGCCCCACCAGCACTCACACAACATATCCTCAAGTGTTTGGATATTTTTCTCCATAGGTCCTTTTATTATACAATAAAAACACATATGTTAATTAAATTTTAATGGTATTAAATGTTAAATTTTGATCTTATGGGCCTGAGTTAGTGGATTTTAATTTTGAACATTCATTCTCAACATTTGTGCACTTCATGCCGAAAGTTCACAAATTTAGGCCCAATGATTCATCTGATTTTAAGAAATTTAATTATCTATATTTTAATTTTATATTTTGGGAAATTTATCTAAACTTTAATATGAACATTTTTCATTCAGGTCTCAATGGAGGATTCATAAAGGATGGTGGTGATATTTGGTGATGAAAGGAAACAATTCCGGAGAAGGCAGATTGGACACCGGCCCACTGATGAGAATGTAGGGACGACAATAATGGACCAATAAAGTCAACCTTTAGTGGGAATCTATAAGTCCTGTATAGGAGCAAATAATTCTTCAGGATTCAGTGCTAATTCGGCCTCCATGGTGGCTATTAATGTGGCTCAACGAGAAGATCAAAATATGGGCCAGAATCTGCAGCCCAGAATTTTGTCCCACTAATGCGGCCATAACTACCAAACCAAAACTCCAAATAGTCCAAACTGTAATAGAGGTCTAGAAAACATCCTGAGACACAAATGACTATTATATGTAACACCCAGATTCAGCGATATTCTTGCCCATACAAGACGATCTTTTCTGGGGAGACAAGGAGGTTAAAACGTAAAAGAGGGGATCAATTTCTACACTACTTTACTCAACCCTAAGGCCTAAATTAATTTAATATTTGGGAATAAATTGATTGAGGCCCAGGATAAGGCTTCACAATTTCCTATTTAAGCTAGTGGTGGTGAGGGGGAATACATCTCTTGTTTTTTGTAATGTTTTTATTCCAAAGTTCTGTTGTAATGTTGTCAATTTCCATGTAAGTTTATTTTTGTATTTATATGTTCTTAATCAACATATTTATCTCATATTCTTCCAATTATCTCTCATTAAAACTCAAAATGTACAGTGATATCTCTGTGTTGTGGTGAATTAGTTCACACGTAGGTGTGAATTTCGTTCACACACACAGAGGAGTGCTCGTTATTTCTGCGATTTTAATTTCTTCAATCCAATTCTTATAAGCCACCTTCTGCCCACCATTGAGAGTATAACATAAATGGATGGATAAACCTTTAATGGGTTGATCGTAGGGTGCTGAAAAGGATGGATTTAATGTTATTTTATGAACTAATTGTTATTAATTTGATAATTAATTCAATACTTCCATTCTTTAATTATTTCCACTCTTTATATTCACTGTGTTTGAGGATGCTAAATGAAAGTACTAAAATGACCATACACCTTGGAGAGATCATGAATTTTGTTATATAAGTGTGTAGGGGATTATTAATTGATTTTAGTTAGCATAATACCATAAAATTATGAAGTTAGTGTTATTTTGAAGAATGGATTCATCAAGAATAAATAAAACCAAAATTGTTTAAAGAAGTAAAATTCATTCAACTCACCCAAAGCATAATCCTAAGATCAACCCATTTTCATTAAATTTAATTCACTTATGTTTCATAAAGTTATTTAAAACCATATAATATCATAACCATGTTGTCCACTTCATAGACAAAAATCCATCTCAAAGATTGTGCATCTTAGGTATCTTCTTAGGTCTCAGTGGATTCGACAACCCAAGTTAGGCTAAAAGGACTGTTCTACCTTCATCTCTTGTGTAGATTTGAGTGTGAATAAAATTTTGGTGTTGTTTCCAGGGACATAAGTAAGTACCTTAGACCAAAACCTTCTTTACTCACCCCCATTATTTTATTCTTACCCAAGATCTCTTATCTTGTCCCATTATCTCTTTTTTTCCCTTTTGGCACATGTCTGCCTACTCCCATGATAACTAAAACAGACTAGTTAGGGTGGAAAGTCCTAGTTTAAGGGAGTCAATTAATCCTAGGGGATTATTTTCATTAGATACTAATCCTCTTGATACTCCAGATTCCAAAGTTGATCCTATTTCAATGGAAGGTATTCAAATAAACCAACTCATAATCCCAGGTGGAAACCAAAATGGAAATCCAAATGAGGCAGCCCCAAACTTGGGGAATGCAGTTTATCAAACCATGAATGACTACCTCATACCCTCCTGAACCAGTGAACCCTCATGCATCAGACACAATCTCTTAGGAGATTCCAACTATATCATTAAACCCCATGTCCTAAACCACCTTCCCATATTCCATGGAATGGAGTCTGAGATGCCCTACCTTCACGTTAAAGAATTCAATAATATTGTAGAAACCATGTGTCCCCCACATCAACCAAAATCAGCTAAGATCAAGATATTTTATTTTTCTTTAAATTATCGAGCTAAAAATTGGATAAAAAATTTGATACCATCATCCATAAAATATTAGGACCAACTACAAAGAGAATTCTACAAAAAATACTTTCCTCACCACAAAACAATTGCACTTAAAAAGAGCATCCAATATTTTTTGAAAAAGATATAGAGTCATTCTATGAAACATGGGAGAGGTTCAAAGACAACCTAAACATGGTTCGACACCATGGTTTTTCTATTTCTGAACAAGTGAGAATTTTATATGAAGGGTTGGGTCTGGGGAAAAAACAATTCATTGACGTGATTTGTAATGAAACCTTTAAAAACAAAGCCCCAAATGATGCTTATGAGTTTCTGGAAAGAATTTCTGAACAAAACCAATCATGGGGAACTCCACCTTATTAAAAAAAGCCACAATGAACTTCTAGAATTCATACACTTGGAGAAGAACAAGCCTTAGGTCTAAACTTGCATCAATCTCTAGGAAGGTTGAAGAGATAGACCGTAGGAAAGTCCATAAAATCCAAACTGTTGACCCTATTTGCACAATTTGTGACAAACATGACCATAAGACAGACAACATCCCAACCATTCCATCCATCAAGGATGTTCATTTAGGAGGAAACCTAGTGGAAGTAAATTCTTTGAACATTCAAAAGCCCCAATACCAAAACAACTTCAACCCAAGGTATAATGACCACCCAGGATTCTAAAAGAAAGATTACCAATAACCTAGCCAACCACAGGGACCAAATCCTTACCCCCATCAGAACTACCAAACCCATAAACAGTTCCAAACCCAACCAATCCAATACAAACAGCCACCAGTCCATTTTCAACAAATCATCACACCTCCAAAATATCCCCCTTGGATAAACCAATATTTTCAAGCAACAACCCAAACTGTTTCACAAAGCGTACTAGAGGAACTATACAAACAAATGGAAAGGATGAACTCGGAAGTCTCTTCCCTTAAACAAGATCTTCAAACCATCAAAACTGGAAAGGCACCCATGCCTACTCAGGCGGCACCATCCTCAAATTCTAGGGGAGAGTCATGTTGTACTCAAACAAATCAGGAAAAAATACAGGCTGTGACTATTTTAAGAAGTGGGAAATAATTTGAGAAACATGAAAAACTAATTCAAAACCCATATGAAGATTCAAACTTGGTTGAAAATTAAAATTAACCACAAGATCAAACTGAGGAAACTGATAATAATGTGAATGAAAAAACTCTTCAACAAAGAACCCCACAATCTGCACCATTTCCCCAATGCATGAGGGGGAAAACCAAGCCTGAAATGAGTGAAACATTGAGGGAAATATTCTCACAAGTCAAGTTAAACATTCCATTTATCGATGCAATCCAAACCATACCTTCCTACTCATAGTACCTTAAGGACTTCTGCACTTTTAAAAGAATATTTTCACATAATAACCAATTCCTTTTGGTAGCTAATGTGAGTACCACCATTCAAGGGACCATTCATTCTAAGTTGAAAGACCCGAGTTGCCCTTACATCAATGTTGAACTAGGAGAGAGCAAAGTTGTCAAGGCCTTGTGTGACCTAGGTGCTAGTTTCAATCTCATACACTATTCTGTGTACTACCAGTTAGGCCTAGAAGAGCTCCAACCCACATATTTCACACTTCAACTTGATGTTCGTAGCGTTAGGGTTCCAAAGGGGATTCTAAAGGATGTTCTGGTAAAGGTTGAAAACTTCATCTACCCTGCTGACTTCATTGTCCTTGACAACCATCAAATCATAGGAAATATGGAACAGACCCCAATCATCCTTGGCCATCCTTTCCATGCAACAATCAACTCTGTTATCCGAGTTCGAAATAGGAACATTACCATCACCTTTGGAAACATGAGTCTAGAATTGAACATCTATAATGAAAGCTCACAAATAGGGGATGATGAGGACATTCATGAAGTAAACATGATAAGAAGTATTGATAATAAATCCATATAACATTAAGGAATATTTGATGGATGTTTAATTCAGGATGAGATTTATTTCCTTTGGTCACATGAAGGAAGTTTATCTCCTTGGCTTGAATAATTTTCGAATTTCTCTTATGATGTAGTCTTAGGTCCAACAATCAGTGAAACATTTTTGGAAACCAATTTCATAGAGACCAATCAATCTTCCTTCCCTAAAT
This sequence comes from Viscum album, assembly GCA_963277665.1. Classification (NCBI taxonomy): domain Eukaryota; kingdom Viridiplantae; phylum Streptophyta; class Magnoliopsida; order Santalales; family Viscaceae; genus Viscum; species Viscum album. The sequence goes on along the minus strand of CAUJRU010000103.1, from coordinate 1,368,697 downwards.
CTGATCAAACCAATCTTGTAGATGAAACATCTATATGTGGGGAATCATCCCTATCTAAAACTCTAGGAAACAAAATTGAACTTGATCCAATGTCCCAATATTCTGCTGAAATTCCGATCCAACCCGATCTTGAATTGAAGGAACTTCCCACTACACTCAAGTATGCCTTACTTGGGGAAAATAAAACACATACTATTGTAATTTCGTCATCTCTTGAAGCCAATCATGAAATGATGCTTCTAGATGTCCTTAAGAAACATAAGAAAGGCATTGGTTGGACCCTGTCTAAGATTCTTGGGATTAAACCACTTATTGGGACTCATAGGATTGTTCTGGAATCTAATTCAAAGCCGGTCATCAACCTCCACATGTAATCAATCTTAATATAATTTATGTAGTTATAAAAGAACTTATGAAATTGTTAATAGGTGGTATCATCTATCCCATAGATGAGAGTGAGTGGGTGAGCCCAATCCAAGTGGTTCTAAAAAAGGTTGGAATCACAGACATAACTAATGAGGATAGAGAGATTCTTCCAACAAGGGAGAGTAGTGGTTGGAGAGTCTCCATTGACTATAGGAAGCTAAAATCATTTACCAAGAAGAACCATTTCCCCTTACCATTCATTGACTAAGTCCTTGAAAGAGTGGCAGGTCATGCCTTCTACTGTTTCTTAGATGGGTACTCGAGGTACAATAAAATTGAGGTGTCCCTAGATGATCAAGAGAAGACTACATTCACCTGTCCATTCAACACCTTTGCCTTCAAACGCATGATCTTTTCTTTATGCAATTCCCCTGGAACATTCTAGCGGTGCATGATGGGAATCTTCTTAGACATGGAAGGGGATTTTCTAGAGGTCTTCATGGATGACTTATCTTTGTTTGTGGATACATTTGAGGGATGTATATTGAATGTAGAGGGAGTCTTGTAAAGATGTGATGAAAATAATCTGGTCCTAAACTGGGAAAAATTCCATTTCATGGTTAAAGAGGGATTAGTCCTTGGCCATCTTGTCTCGAGTAGGGGGATTGAAGTTGATAAAGCAATGGTTGACATCATTTGTCTCCTTCCATCACCCAAAACTATCAAGTAAGTGAGGTCTTTCCTAGGACATGCTAGTTTCTATATAAGATTCATCAAGGACTATAGTTCAATCTCTCATCCCCTTTGTGCTCTCCTAGTAAATGATGCTCCATTTGTTTGGAAATAAAGCTGTGAGGGTTCATTATCACCCCTCAAATTCTCTCTCACGTCTCATCACATTATGAAATCTCCAAATTGGAACCTTCTTTTTGAACTTATGTGTGATGCCGGTGACTTTTCTGTAAGAGCTGTGTTAGGAAAATATTGTGATAAAACTTCTTATGACATTGCTTATGTAATAAAATCCTTAAATGATGCTCAAATCAATAAAACCACCACTGAAAATGAGTTACTTGATATTGTGTTTGCCTTAGAAAAGTTTTGTTCTAACATATTAGGATCCCCCACCATTGTGTTCACTGACCATTCTACACTAAAATACCTCTTCCAAAAACAAGATTCCAAGGCTAGACTAATTAGGTGGGTCCTTCTCTTCCAAGAATTTGACCTCACAATCAAGGACAAAAAGGGTGTTGAAAATTTTGTAGCTGATCACCTCTCTAGGATGGAATTCAAAGACAAATAAAATCACCTTTTTGTGTCTGATTGATTTCCTGATGAACACCTATACTCTGTGAGTGACTGCTCTTGGTATGATGACATCGCAAACTTCTTAGTTACAGGAGTAATTCAAAAATTCTTAGGGACTCAAGATCGAAGGAAATTCCTTCATGATGTTAGGAACTATGTGTTTGATGATCCATACATCTATAACTTCTTCCCTAACCAAGTCATTAGGAGGTTAGTTCCAGAATCTGAACAAGAGTCCATCCTTAAATTCTGTCATAGTGAGGCATGCAGGGGACACTTTTCCTCAACGGAAACTTCTACTAAGGTTCTTAAGTGTGGTCTCTTCTAACCCACCCTCTCAAGGGACTCTTACACATTTTTTCAAATCTATCCTATGTGTCAATAAGTAGGGTCCATCACAAAAAAGAATAAAATTCCACTCAATCCCATATTAGTGGTTGAAACATTTGACTATTGGGGAATTGATTTCATGGGTCCCTTTCTAAACTATAGGGGATATCTTTACATTCTTTTAGCTGTCGATTATGCCTCCATATTGGTTGAAACCATTCCTACAAAATACATTGATCATCAAATTGTGATTAGATTTCTCAAGGAAAACATCTTCTCTAGATTTGGAATTCCTAGGGCTATCATTGGTGATTATGGAACTCATTTTTTCAATTTTCCATTCTCATCACTCATAGAAAAGTATGGAATTTATCACAAAGTGTCCACTGCTTACCACCCATAGACCAATGGTCAAGCTGAGTTAGCCAATAGAGAAATTAAATAGATTATTGAGAAAACTATTAATACATATAGGAAAGATTGGTCGAGAAAACTCTTATATTCTCTTTGGGCCTATAAAACTGAATATAAAACCATTTTAGGAATGTTCCTATATAGGCTGGTTTATGGTAAATCATGCCATTTTACAGTGGAGATTGAACATAAGGCCTTTTGGGAAATTTAAAAAAAATGAATTATGACCTCTCATTGGATGAAAAAAAGGAAATTAAATCTCATTGGTCTTGGGGAACTTAGGATGGAGGCTTATGAAAAATCAAGGATCAATAAAGATAAAGTACAAGCCTACCAATCGAGAAATCATAAAACCAAACACATTGAACCAGGAAAACCTCTTCTTTTGTATAATTCAAAACATTACATACACTTGGGAAAATTGAGGTCTAGATGGTCAGGTCCATATATAGTGGATAAGGTGTACCCCCATGGGGATATTGAAATTCAAGATCTCACCAATGGTAAAACATTTAAAATTAATGGTCATAGAGTCAAACCATTCATAAAACCATTCCAAAAACATGAAGTTGATTAATACTTGTGTGAATCTACCTTATATGATGAATAATAATTAATCAATTAGGGGTCCAAGTCAAGCTAATGACATTAAATAAAGCACTGCATGGGAGGAAACCCATGGTTTTCATGTTTCCAATCATTTTGTTGTTCTAATCAACTTTATATTTCAAATAGTATTAGTGGATCATTTTGATATAACTTTATTCTAACTCAAACTGTTGACCTGTGATTCTCTCATGAGTATGGATGGGTATAAAAGGGGAGCACCGTATTCATCTGTGTCATGTGGTGTGATCCATGAGTACTACCTTACCTAGAAATTAAAAATAATACAATGTATAATCAGTTGATTTAAAAAAAAACAAAAAAAAACCATAAAAATGATGAGACTTGGAATTAAATTAATTGTTGTGTTATTTTTCTGTCTAGTTCGTTCTTGTTTTTATGGTTCATGGACTATTTCTGGGTGATACATATTCAATCAAGGAGGTGCCTACATATCCCATGAGAACAAAGAGTGATTTTGGAGCACCAAATTCATCATTATGAATCCACCAGGTGAACTTGTTCCATGCCCCTTCCAACTCATTCCACCCACCTTCTTTCTCATCTCTTTTCTTTTTAAAAAACTAGGGATATATTTATACTATGTTGGGGGGTGTGGAAAGAAAATTTTTGTTAAAGAAAAAACAAAAAAAAGATATAAAATTTCATTATCATTCATATAATAATAGTTTTTCTCACATTAAAACTATATAGAATATATTTTTTATTTTCTTGAATCTTAATTTAATTCATGATTATGTTTACAGGCATTAATTTTGGAAGTTTGGTTGTCCAATGAGAATTTTCATCATTTTTATTTTCATCTATTAAATCAAAATACCACAATGCACATCCTCTAGATTGTGGGGAACTAATTTTAATTCATCGAGTCCCATAATAAATAGCATAGACTGGTTTGATTTTTATGAATAATATGAGTATTCAAAAAAAATTAAAATAAAAAATAAAATAAAAAATTTCCGTGTAGAGAAATGGATTAATAAAATGTGAGGCTTTCAGAACTTGGGGATCGTGACTACTGATTTGTCTAGCCCAGAGTTTTTTTCTCTATCTCTATTTATGGTAATTTGACTTTGTTTTTGATCAAGTTAACTCGAGACGATGCCCGAGTATGTGGGATTCACTTGGTGCCCTAAGGACTTTGAGTCTAGGATTCATCGACAAGTCTTTCTACATGGGTTAATTTGATTAACTTAAATATCAATAACTATGGAAATATTGCAAAAAAATCCAAAAAAAATAATGATAAATACTCAAATTAGGATTAAATGTGATTCCACCTAGGGCTTCCATGATTTCCCCCTTGAATGAAAATGAACTCCCATATCTATTGTGATTCACAACACATCATTTCACCTAATTGATTTTGATGAGGTATGATGATGAATTTGATCAAAGGAATGATATTGGGATTTGGATCTTATTTTAAAATTATCATTTTTTTAAAATATTTTTGATAGGTTATAAAGATATATTTGTGTGTAGTTTACATTGTGAGAACTGTTTTTTATAATGTGTTAAAAAAACAATTCAAATATAATCTTTGAATTATTTTCTCGGGACTAGAAAATATCAAGTTGGGGGGTGTGATTAGCCAATAAAAACACATATTTTAATTACATTTTAATGGTATTAAATGTTTATTTTTGATCTTACGGGCCTGAGTTAGTGGAATTTAATTTTGAACATACATTCTCATCATTTGTGCACTTCATGCCTAATGTACACCAATTTAGGCCCAATGATTCATATGATTTTAAGTAATGTAATTAACTATATTTTAATTTTATATATTGGGAAATTTATCTATACTTTAATATGAACATTTTTCATTCAGGTATCAATGGAGGATTCATTACGGATGATGGTAATATTTGGCGATCAAAGGAAACAATTCTGGAGAAGGTAGATCGGATACTGGCCCACTAAAGAGAATGTGGGGCCCACAATAATATCTCACTAAATCCCAAATTTCGTGTTACTCTATAACACATGTATAGGAACAAATTATTTCTCAGGAGGTAGTGCTAATTCGGCCTCCATGGTGGTTATTAAGGCGTCCTAAAGAGAAGATCAAAATCATGGCCAGAATCTGTGGCCCATTGTAACACCCGAGACTTTTAGGTTATATAAATCATCAAAGGAATCTTTTTCTACACAACACTTGCTTGGCTTGCTTTACACTAAATTTCGGCCTTCCTCGATAGCTTGCATCGTACGTAATACCGAGTTTCACTAAACAACGATATGCTATTAAAATATTATTAAAATTAGCCATTATGAATAGTAATAACCACTTTTTGAAATTTTATAAATTTTATTTTTCAAAATAGACATCATTTTTGTATTCGGAATATCGAAATTATCCTAGGGTGAAATTTTGGTAATTTTCTGAAAACTTTCAATTTATGATGAATAGTGAAACCACTAAGTGGTAGTTAAAAAAAACTGAACATTTCATAAAACTTAATTTTACCGCTTCTGTGAGTGGAATATATAAAATCCGAGAGACACGGTTAATATCAAGGACTAAAAAGTGGATCAATGAGATGAAAATAATTTTTGGTGAATAGTAACTTTTTACTTTTTTTACCACGGTTAAAAGTAAATAGGGTAATTAAGGGTAAAGATGATATTATTATTACCCTAATAGATGTCCTAATTCTATCGGATAAGTGTAATTAGACAAAAAACAAACTTAGGAATAAAATATGACCATTTAGCCCCACTTGGATTAGATTAGGACATTTATTATTAATTTATTTAAAGAAGGGTTAAAATAGTTAAAATCAATGTTTAATAAGTATATAATTTTTAATATAAGGTTATACATAAGATAAATTCGACTATAAATATTCATTATAAATATAAAAAGATTTCCTACATAATGATATTTTATTTGAAAATTTTAGACATTAAATAATGTAATTTATGTATGACACAATGATGATGCAGTAATTATCTTATTAATGAAATATTGACATAATTGATGTTATAAACACCAAAATAAATGTAATTAGAGACTTTTTATTAATTACACTAATTTTCTAGGTTAATATAACATTTTAGTATTGATTTAATTAACTTGTTTCGAACTAATAATTCTGTTATGATTTTCACAAAAATCAATTACAAAATAGTGTCAAAATTGACATAAAATAGGTTTTAAAACAAATATTATATTAGTAATTGTTATTTTATTCCTAAAAATCTAAGGTTCAGACAAATAACTTAGATAAGGTTATATATATTAATAATAAACAACTTGGGGTTCTTTTGGCTGCATATAGTAAGTTTATTAACCTTATAGTATAAGAACACAAGAAGACATGGTAAAAGTAAACTTATTTAACTTAATGTTAAATCTAAATGATAAGGTTAAAATAAGAAACTAAACTTGTCTAAATTCTATTGGATGAGATGATTTCGACCCATCCCCACCTTATCTTCGAAATATATCAATTTTGAGTTATATAAAACCGAACTTGATTTTATAATAAAATAATATTTTTAGTTTTCCCAAAGGTTCCCCTCTCCTCCCTTATAAAAGGGCACATACTCCCCCTCTTCCTCACACAACTTTGAGCCTTCAAGATATGCCAACCCCTTCCAATTCCTCCTCTCCACTTACCTAGAGACATCCTAGAGGTCCTGGTCTTCTTCAACGACCAATTTTAGTGCCCTAAAAGAAGGTCTCAAAGAAGCACTTCAAAGAAGAGGTAATGTTTGTTACCGATTCTTTCATATTTATTTCTTCTTCCACTTCTTCTTCTTTAGTTGTTTCATTATGAAGTAATAACATCAGTATCACTCATATACTTATATCTTATTATAGGTATGAAACAACCCTATTTCACCATCTATCCATCCTACGGAAAAAGAAATCACCACGCGTTCATACGTACGGAATACCGTCTCCACGCCGTGGTGTAATCTATTTTCCACCACCACCTTACCTGGATGGGTATAATGGTGTAAATAATGACTATATATGACTATTATAAAGTGATACTGATTCTGAAATAGTATACATACACTCCAATACAATTCCGCGATCATAGGAACGATATCATCACTCGTGCGTACGTACAGAATACCGTCTCCACGATGTGATGCGACTCGTTCTACATGATCTTCATTTCATAATGATTATATAAATGAAATGAATGAATTAATATGATATATATTACACTAATACCATTCTTGAAATGAGGTATCTATAACCTAAAGATAAGAATAAGAATTTATTCGACAAAACACGCATAAGAACAGAAAGTTATAAACACCCGAATAACAAGTAGCAATGAAATATTACTACTAAGAAGCTAAGAATATGACCATATATGATATCATAAAAATAATTATGATTATTTAACAAGTAAATAACATTATTTAAATCATTATACAGGAGGTTCGGACACTTACGAAGCAAAACAGACCTAAGGTAAGGGAAATATCACAATCTCATTTTTATCCGAGATTGTTTATACTTTGGCATTTACTGGGGTGTATTTTATCATCCACATCCATGTTTCCTCAATATTTAATATTTATATCCTTCTAAAATAGTTTATATTCAATTTTACCCTTCGGTGAGTTTTTAGTAAAATATATGAAAGGAACCTTTTGTCATTTTTCGTACGAGGTATTTTTTGTCTTTTCTGACAAAAGTACGAGAAGAATGTTTTTTTAACTTATACGGCATGAATGGATTTTTAAAACATTATTTCCAAGAAGCTTCCTTTAAAAGTTTTCAAGTTTATTTTTAATAAACTTCTTTTAGTTTAAAATTTTATGACATGTTAAGAAAGGTAAATGTTTTTGAAGTAGAAAGGATATTCTCCTCAAGAATGGAGTTCAAGTGTTTTATCAAAATTATTTTCCATCTAAGATAATAAAGGGTTCTGTTTCTATCCCTATTATTACATGGATTTGATTATTTTGTGATGGAAATATTTTTATGAATTCTTTTATCTTATATGAATTGTATTATGATGTCATGATGTTTAAGATTCCCATTTGTATTACATGGGTTATGAAATGATGTATGATTTATGATTTTGGGGAACACATAAGAATGGTATCATTTAGAGATGGGTGGGACCTATATCTCCCTCCAATTCATTGGGTAAAGATTTTATATCTCATGAGATAGACATGGCTGGAACGGTAGGTTATAGCGGTTCAGTGAAACATGACTGAAACGAGGAGTGAACTCGGTTTAGAAAGGGACTTTGTCCACTAAGATAGTCTTGGAAATGAGAGTTGACTAATAAGAAATGATTCTCTATGATTATGTGTGTATGCCACAAAGTTTCATGTTTTATGTTATGATTATTGTTATTACATTTCACTGCCATGATTTATCCCATGTTATGAAATGATGATCTCTTTTGCAGGTTAATATTTCCAAAAGTTATGTGCTTATGTATATGATGTGATTGATATTTCGTTTTTTTACCCTTACTAAGCATTTGAGCTCACCCTTTTGTATGTTTTCTTTCCCCAGGTCCGGAAGAAGGTTATTAAGTAAGATGTTCCAAAAGGGACTATAGATATGATGAAATAAATGGGAGACAGTGTAGACGCTTTATGAACCAGTTGTTTATGTTTCCCAGTTTCTAAAGACACTATACCTATACGGTCCTTTTGTGGTTTTGTTATATGTTGTAATAAGTGTGCTTCAATTTTGAAGTATTAACATTGTATGTAATGTATGAGTCATTATAGTTTGTATCAGAGGAAAGGTATAGTCAACCTTTAGAAACTAGGATGTGAAAGCCTTAGTATGAACCCTAAGGATATGTCTAAGCATAGAACACAATCTTAGTGTTTTAGAAATGGCCATGAATAACCTAGGATAAGACCTTAAGTTTGAAATTTTATTCTTGATTATGTGGTTTTACTATTATAATTAGTGTTGCTCACACTATTCTTCTTGGTTTTAGTCAATGGCTAGAACCCGAAGGAATCGCGTTAATGCGGAATGTGAAGGGCAATTCAATGATTGTCCCCCTGAGCAACCAAATGTTATGGGAGCTGGAATGTAAAATCTTACAGCCATGCTCACACAACTTTCTCAAGCTATGAATCACGCAGGACTTCCAAACGAGCAATGGAAGGAGCAATATTCTGTTGAATCCTTCATAAGGCAGCGTCCACCTTCTTTCAGCGGGTTTACTGATCCATTAGTTGCTGAACAATGGATTAGTACTAATGAAAAGATATTTTCAGTTCTTCAATGTTCTGAACATGATAAAGTCATCCTAGCAGTGTATCGTTTGGAAGGAGATGCTGATCAATGGTGGAATCTTATTAAGAATACGAGGCAAAGGGATGAAATTGAGTCCATGGAATGGGACGAGTTCAAGAACTTATTTTTCAATAAGTACGTCCCTCGTATTCTCCGAACAAAGATGGAGAAAGAGTTTCTTGAACTGAAGCAAAAGGTTGATGAATCTGTTGGTACCTATGAAGCAAATTTTTCAAGACTTGCAAGGTACGCTTCTGGTATTATTATCCAACCTGAGAGTAAGATCGATCGATTCTTTAGTGGCTTAAAACCAAGTCTTTGAAGGGCGTTAGCCATAAGGGACTTCAATAGTTACGAGGAAATCGTTCGATGTGCTCTCAAAGTCAAGATGGAGATTGGAGTAACCCATCAATCATATGGGGTTGATAAGAAGAGGAAAATGGAATTCAAAGGAAAATCTAAAGAGCACACTGAAAAGAAGATGAGCTTTCCCTAATGCTGAAATTGTGGAAAGAAACATGGAGGGAGTTGTCTTAATGGGACAAGTAAATGTTTCGAATGTGGAAAGGAAGGTCATCGGGCATTTGAATGCCACGATGATGGGAAGAAGAGGTCTAATGATGCAAACAAAGGAAGGGATACACATAATGATCCTACTACACTTCAATTTTTCAAGTGCAAGGAGATGGGACATTATGCCAACAAATGCCCTAATCCAAGGGTTGATGATGATGGTCGACGTCAAAAAACTCTTAAGGCTAAAGAAAAAGGAAAGTCACATGCAATTTCTATCAGCGATGTGGAGTACGATCACGATGTGGTGAAAGGTACACTTACCATCCACTCTAAAGTAACAAATGTTTTATTTGATTCTGGATCCACCCACTCCATTATTTCTGAAGAATTTTCTAAGGGTATCACCGTATTACCTCAACAATTAGATGTTGACTTAGCTGTGACAACACCTAATGGCACAACAGTCACATCAAAAGTTTATAATTCTTCTCCGATCGATGTTTGAGGGAAAGTACTTCCTGCAAATCTTGTGATCCTTCCTATAGTGGAATTTGATGTGATTCTTGGCATGGATTGGCTTTCTTTATATGGAGCTCATATCAATTTCCAAAGAAGGGAAGTCACATTTTATATTCTAGATCAATCTATGATCGTCTATCGATGCAAGGATGAACATAACCTTCTAGTGGGAATTTCTTCCATTTTATGGGTATTGATTCCACTAAATGATGGTTATTTATATCAAATGGTTGGTGAGAAACTCACGATTAAGAATATGCCCATTGTACCGAAGTTTGATGATGTCTTTCCGGAGGAATTACCGGTTCTTCCACCAAATCGTGATGTTGATTTTTCAATAGAACTCGTACCAGGTGCTTTTCCTATTTCAAAGACACCTTATAGAATGTCCCCAATTGAGTTGCAGGAATTGAAGCAGAAATTCCAAGAGATTCTTGATAAGGGATTCATACGCCCTAGTGCGTCACCTTGGGGAGCACCTGTTCTATTTGATAAGAAGAAATATGGATCAATGAGACTCTACATTGATTATCGAGAACTTAACAAGATCACTATCAAGAACAAATATCCTCTCCCACACATTGATGACTTATTTGACCAACTACGCGGAGCTCAATACTGTTCCAAGATTGATCTTCGTTCAGGGTATCATCAATTAAGGGTCAAAAGGGAGGATATACCAAAGACAGCTTTCCGTACAAGGTATGGACACTATGAATTTATAGTGATGCCATTTGGTCTTACTAATGCCCCTACTATCTTCATGGATCTGATGAATAGAGTCTTTAGAGACTATCTTGATCAATTTGTGGTAGTCATTATAGACGATATTCTTGTCTATTCAAAGATCAAGGAAGAGCATGAAGATCACTTGAGAATTATACTGAAGACCCTGAGAAAGGAGAAGCTTTATGCCAAATTTACCAAGTGTAAATTTTGGCTTCAAAAAGTTGCATTTTTGGGTCACATAATCTCAAAAGAGGGGATATCTGTGGATCCAGCAAAAACAGAGGTTATCGAAAGATGGTTGAGACCAAAAATAGTAACTAAGATCCGAAGTTTTCTTGGTTTGGCTGGATATTATCGATGTTTTGTAAAATATTTTTCACGATTATCTAATACACTCACCAAGTTGACTCGGAAAGGAGTTAAGTTTGTCTGGACGGAGGAATGTGAAGAGAATTTCAAGGAGTTGAAAAGAAGGTTATCCAGTGCACCTGTTCTCACACTGCCTTGTAGTGGAGAAAGGTTTGTGATCTATAGTGATTCATCCAAGAAGGGATTGGGGTGTGTTCTTATGAAAAATGATATGGTGATAGCTTATGCCTCACGAAAGTTGAAAATCCATTAGCAAAATTACACAACACATGATTTGGAGTTAGCTGCGGTAATCTTTACATTAAAGATTTGGAGGCATTATATTTATGGTGAAAAGTGTGATATTTATACTGATCATAAAAGTTTAAAGTATATTTTGACACAAAAGGAGCTGAATATGCATCAAAGAAGATGGTTGGAGCTGATTAAAGATTACGACTGCTCAATCCATTACCACCCTGGGAAAGCAAACAAGGTGGCAAATGCATTAAGTCGACAAGACCATGCCAGTTTATCGATGATGAGGATCACAAAAGATCCAATATTTATGGATTTACAAAGGATGGATCTTGGAATTATAATGGAAGGGGAAAAATATTATCTTTGTCAAATGAATGTTAGACCATCTATACATGTGAAGATTAAAGAGGCACAGAAAGAAGATGTCGAGTTACAAAAGAAGGTGAGAAATGTTCCTGAATTCAACCTTGATTGTGATGGGATAATAAAGTTCAGGAATCGGGTTTGTGTTCCTCCCATCCCCAAATTAAAGAAGGAGCTGCTGGATGAGGCTCATAGTTCTTCATTCTCTATTCATCCTAGAAGCACGAAGATGTATAGGGACCTGAAATAGTACTTCTGGTGGGATGTCATGAAAAGAGATGTTGCTGAATATGTCACTCGATGCTTGGTTTGTCAGCAAGTTAAAGATGAGAGACAGAAGTCTAAGGGGATGTTACAACCATTACCCATACCCGAATGGAAATGGGAAAACATCACTATGGACTTTGTCATAGGACTTCCTAAAACATCCAAAGGCAATAATGCTATCTGGGTCATAGTTGATCGTCTTACCAAGTCTGCACATTTCATTGCTATTAGAGAGGATTTCTCTCTGGATCATCTTGCCAGGATATATGTAAAGGAATTGGTAAGATTGCATGGAGTACCACTTTCTATTATATCTGATCGGGATCCGAGATTTACCTCGATGTTCTGGCAAAGTCTTCAGCATACTCTGGATACAGAGTTGAGTTTCAGCACTGCTTATCATCCTCAGACAGATGGTCAGTCTGAGAGAACAATTCAAACTCTAGAAGATATGTGGAGAGCTTTCTCTATGGATTTCAATGGTTGTTGTGATCAACACCTACCTTTGGTGTAATTTTCTTATAATAATAGATTTCACTCCAGTATTCAGATGGCTCCTTATGAATCTCTCTATGGAAAGAAATGCAGGACTCTAACTTGGGAGGATGAAGTTGGGGAAAGAAAGCTATTAGGACCCGATCTTGTTGATGAAATGGCAGAAAAGGTCAGATCTATTCAACAACACATAAGAGCATCTCAGAGTCGACAGAAAAGTTATGCCGACATCCGAAGAAAAGACCTAGAGTTTGAAGTGGGTTATAAAGAGTTCTTCCGAATATCTCCCTAGAAGAGGGTCATGAGATTTGGAAAGAAGGGGAAGTTGAGCCCTAGATATATAGGTCCTTTAGAAATACTGGATCATCTTGGGAAGGTAGCTTACCGATTGGAGCTTCCACCGAATCTCTCTCAAGTTCACGATGTGTTCCATGTATCTCTCCTGAGAAAGTACATACCTGATCCTTCACATGTACTTAGCTTAGAAGTTGTACCGCTGGAGCAAGATCTTTCTTATGAAGAACAACCGATAGAGATTCTGGATCGTAGCGAAAAAGTCCTACGAAACAAGACCACTCGATTGGGTAAAGTTTTATGGAGGAACCACCAATTAGAAGAAGCTACATGGGAGCTTGAGGATATGATAAGGGAGAGGTATCCTCATTTGTTTGTTACAAAGTGACGAATTTCGAGGGAAAAATTCATTTTAAGGGGGGTAGAATGTAACACCCGAGACTTTTATGTTATATAAATCATCAAAGGAATCTTTTTCTACACAACACTTGCTTGGTTTGCTTTACACGAAATCGCGGCCTTCCTCGATAGCTTGCGTCGTATGCAATACTGAGTTTCACTAAACAATGATATGCTATTAAAATATTAATAAAACTAGCCGTTATGAATAGTAATAACCACTTTTTAAAATTTTATAAATCTTATTTTTCAGAATAGACTTCATTTTTGGATTCAGAATATCGAAATTAGCCTAGGGTGAAATTTTGGTATTTTTCTGAAAACATTCAATTTTTTATGAATAGTGAAACCACTAAGTGGTAGTAAAAAAAAACTGAATTTTTCATAAAACATTATTTTACCGCTTATGTGAGTGTAATTTCGAAAATCCGAGAGACACGGTTAATATCAAGGACTAAAATGTGGTTCAATGAGATGAAAATAATTTTTGGTGAATAGTAACTTTTTACTTTTTTGTACCACGATTAAAAGTAAATAGGGTAATTAAGGGTAAATATGATATTATTATTACCCTAACACATGTCCTAATTCTATTGGATAAGTGTAATTCGACGAAAAACAAACTTAGGAATAAAATATGACCATTTATGCCCACTTGGATTAGATTAGGACATTTATTATTAATTTATTTAAAGAAGGGTTAAAATAGTTAAAATCAAAGTTTAATAAGTAAATAATTTTTAATATAAGGTTATACATCAGATAAATTCGACTATAAATATTAATTAGAAAGATAAAAAGATTTACTACATAATGATATTTTTTTTTAATTTTTAGACATTAAATAATATAATTTATTTATGACACAATGATGATGCCGTAATTATCTTATTAATGAAATATTGACATAATTGATGTTATAAACACTAAAATAAATGTAAGTTGAGACTTTTTATGAATTACACTAATTTTCTAGGTTAATATGACATGTTAGTATTTATTTAATTAACTTATTTCGAACTAATAATTCTGTTATAATTTTCACAAAAATCAATTACTAAATAGTGTCAAAATTGACATAAAATAGTTTTTAAAACAAATATTATATTAGTAATTGTTATTTATTTCCAAAAAATCTAAGGTTCGGCCAAATGACTTAGTTAAGGTTATATATATTAATAATAAACAAATTTGGGTTCTTTTGGCTGCTTATGGTATGATTATTAACCTTATAGTATAAGAACACAAGAAGACACGGTAAAAGTAAACTTATTTAACTTAATGTTAAATCTAAATGATAAGGTTAAAATAGGAACCTAAACTTGTCTAAATTCTATTTGATGAGAGGATTTCGACCCATCCCCACCTTAGATTCTAAATATATCAATTTGAAGCTATATAAAACCGATCTTGACTTTATAATAAAATAATAGTTTTAGTTTTCCCAAAGGTGCCCCTCTCGTCCCTTATAAAAGGGCACATCCTCCCCCTCTTCCTCACACCACTTTGAGCCTTCCAGCTCGGCCAAACCCTACCAATTCCTCCTCTACACTTCCCTATAGACATCCTAGAGGTCCTGGTCTTCTTCAAATACAAATTTTAGTGCCCTAAAATAAGGTATCAAAGAATCACTTCAAAGAAGAGGTAATGTCCGTTACCGATTCTTTCATCTTTATTTCTTCTTCCACTTCTTCTTCTTTAGTTGTTTCATCATGAAGTAATAAAATCAGTATCACTCATATACTGATATGTTATTATAAGTATGAAACAACCCTATTTCACCATCTATCCATCCTACAGAAAAAGAAATCACCGCGCGTGCGTACGTACGGAATACCGTCTCCACAACGTGGTGTTATCTATTTTCCACCACCACCTTACTTGGATGGGTATAATGGTGTAAATAATGACTATATATGAATATTATAAAGTGATACTGATTCTGAAATAGTATACATACACTCCAATACAATTCCATGATCATAGGAATGATATCATCACTCGTGCGTGCGTACAGAATACCGTCTCCACGATGTGATGCGACTCGTTCTACATGATCTTCATTTCATAATGATTATATAAATGAATTGAATGAATGAATAAGATATATATTACACTAATACCATTCTATAAATGAGGTATCTATAACCTAAAGATAATAATAAGAATTTATTCGACAAAACACGCATAAGAACAAAAAGTTATAAACACCCGAATAAAAAGTAGCAATGAAATATTACTACTAAGAAGCTAAGAATATGACCATATATGATATCATAAAAATAATTATGATTCTGGAATAAGTCAATAACATTATTTAAATCATTATACAGGAGGTTCGGACACTTACGAAGCAAAACGGACCTAAGGTAAAGGAAATATCACAATCTCATTTTTATCCGAGATTGTTTATACTTTGGCATTTACTGGGGTGTATTTTATCATCCACATCCATGTTTCCTCAATATGTAATATTTATATCCGTCTACAATAGTTTATATTCAATTTTACCCTTCGGTGAGTTTTTAGTAAAAGATATGAAAGGAATCTTTTGTCGTTTTTCGTATGAGGTATTTTTTGACTTTTCAGACAAAAGTACGAGAAGAATGTTTATTTTAACTTATACGGAATGAATGGATTTTTAAAACATTATTTCCAAGAAGCTTACTTTACAAGTTTTCAAGTTTATTTTTAATAAACTTATTTTAGTTTAAAATTTTAAGACATGTTAAGAAAGGAAAAAAAATTGAAGTATAAAGGATATTTTCCTCAGGAATGGAGTTCAAGTGTTTTATCAAAATTATTTTCTATCTAAGATAATAAAGGGTTCTGTTTCTATCCCTATTATTACATGGATTTTATTATGTTGTGATGGAAATATTTTTATGAATTCCTTTATCTTATATGAATTTTTTTATAATGTCATGATGTTTAAGATTCCCATTTGTATTACATGGGTTATGCAATGATGTATGATTTATGATTTTGTGGCACACATAAGAATGGTATAATTATGAGATGGGTGGGAACTATATCTCCCTCCAATGCATTGGGTAATGATTTTATATCTCATGAGATAGACATGGCTGGAATGGTGGGTTATACCGGTTCAGTGAAACAGGACTGAAACGAGGAGTGAACTCGGTTCAGAAAGGGACTTTGTCCACTAAGATAGTCTTGGCAATGAGACTTGACTAATAAGAAATGATTCTCCATGATTACGTGTGTATTCCACAAAGTTTCATGTTTTAAGTTATGATTATTGTGATTACATTTCACTGCCATGATTTATCCAATGTTATGAAATTATGATCTCTTTTACAGGTTAAGATTTCAAAAAGTTATGTGCTTATGTATATGATGTGATTGATATTTCTTTTGTTTACCCTTACTGAGCATTTGAGCTCACCATTTTGTATGTTTTCTTTCCCCAGGTCAGGAAGAAGGTTATTAAGTAAGATATGCCAATAGGGACTATAGATATGATGAAATAAATGGGAGACAGTGTAGACGCTTTATGAACCAGTTGTTTATGTTTCCTAGTTTCTAAAGACACTATACCTATGTGGTCCTTTCGTTGTTTTGTTATATGTTGTAATAATAATGCTTCAATTTTGAAGTATTAACAATGTATGTAAAGTATGGGTCGTTATACCCATAATGTTATTCCACTAAAGCGATCATAACTCCTGATGCACAACTCCAAATAGACCCAATTTTTATAGAAATATAGAAGAAATCCGGATACACAAACGACTCTTCTATGGCCCTCCCAGAGTCAATGATATGGTTACCCATATAGGATGATATTTTCAGGGGATACAAAGAGGATAAAAAGTCAATGAGGGGATCAATTTCTCCACTACTTTCCACCACCCTAAGGATTAAATTAATTTAATATTTGGGAATACATTGATTGAGGCTCAGCCAAAGGCTTCAAAATTTCTTACTTGAGGGAGTGGTGGTGAGGGGGAATACATCTCTTGTTTTTTGTAATGTTATTATGCCCATGTTCCGTTGTAATGTTCTCAATATCCATGTATGTTTCTTTTGTATTTCTATGTACTTAATCAACATATTTATCTCATATTATTCGAATTATATCTCATTAAATCTCAAAAAGCACAGTGATATCTCTGTGTTGTGGTGAATAATTTCACACATAGGTGTGAATTTTGTTCACACACATGGAAGAGTGCTCGTTATTTCAATGATTTTAATTTCTTCAATCCAATTATTGTAAGCCATCTTCCGCCCACCATTGAGAGTATACCATGAATGGAGGGCTCACCATTTAATGGGTTGATTGTAGGATGATGAAAAGGCTAGATTGAATATTATTTTATGAACGAATTTTTGTTAATTGGATAATTAATTCAATACATCCATTCTTCAATTATGTCCACTCTTCTTCTTCACTGTGTTTGAGAAAGCTTAATCCATGTACTAAAATGACCATACACCTTAGAGAGATCATGAATTTGGTTCTATAAGTGTGTAGGGGATTAGTAATTGTGTATAGTTATCATAAAACCAGAAAATTATGAAGTTAGTGTTATTTTGAAGAATGGATTCATCAAGAATTAATGAAACCAAAATGGTTTAAAGAAGTAAAATTCATTCAATTCACCCAAAGCATAATCCTATGATCAAACCATTTTCATTAAATATAATTCACTTAGGTATATTAGTGTTCTTTAAAACCATCTAAAATCAAAAACATGTTGTCCACTTCATAGAAAAAATTCCATCTCATAGGTTGTGCATCTTAGGAATCTTCTTAGGTCTCAATGGATTCGACAACCAAAGCTATTCTACAGGGACCATTCTACCTTCAACTATTGGGTAAATTTGAGCGTGAATTAGACTTCCATGTGAGGGTGGAAATAATTACTACTGTGTAATTATGTTTCAATATCATGTTGTAATCCCCACCATAATTTTGAATTAAAATAGTCATCTTGATATAAGTCAACAGTCTTTATAACAATATGTATCCACACCACCTCATCCATGTACCTTCCCACCAAACCAACCATGATTCTATACTCCTTGATTACTACAAACTGTGTCGATTTCTTGATATGATCCATGATTACCCAAAACTCATCACAACCTACCTGAGCATGAGGTAACCATATGGTAAAATACATTGATATGTCAGGTCATTTCCACTCAATAACCATTAAAGGCTGCACCAAACTTCCATGAACATGGTTCTCAACCTTTAACTGATAGTTGACTTGGAACCGAACCACAAACTCTACCAATTTATTTTCTTCCATGGACACCAAAAACTATGTTTTTATGAAACAATATGTATTGGAAACTACTAGGCATACTTAAAAAGGTGATATGTGATACTCATGAAGGAATTCATCACACATTATAAATGAAAAAAAATTACTTCCCTAAAACATCATCTGGATCTAGTTATCCTCTCACCACCCCTCTAGATAGTCATTATAGCCCAGAAAATCACAAATAACTTATAACTCTAAGTATCCCCACTGAGACTCCTCCAAATACCACATCATTAAAGGTTTCACTGAATTCTAAAATAGTCAATTTTCATAATCATCCACCCTCGCATCCATGTGTAGGGATTCAAATTCTTCCACTACATTCCATGAATCACTAGACTCCCTAACCCCATCCTTCCATGAATTCCTTCTCAAAGATTCATTGAAAAATATTCCATTTCTTGATGTGTAAAATATATAGAATTCATAATCTTGAGAAAATATACCCAAATTTGATGAGGTAGATGTAGATTATGTTGATAAAAGATATACCTCAAACTATTGAGATCTGTAAAGACCAAAAATCTCTCCCCAATGAGGTAATGTCAACACAACTTCAATAAAAATAAAACTGAGGATAACTCCGGATCCTGAGTGTCATTGTTACACTCATGGGATCATAGACCCATAATAGATCACTACCTTCTGCTATATAAATACACACAAAAAATACTAGTTAGTAAATGTCATATAACACCTCAAACTTCACGCACTCTACTTGAAATAGAAGCACTGACCAACTACACATTCACGTAGTCAATTTTTTTATGAAAATGACCATTATAGACAATACCATGGTCCTCCTATTCAGATATTTAAAAAAGATTTAAATCCATAAGAAATAATATAATAACATCTAGTAATTTCCTAAAAGGATAAGGATGCTACAATCCTCTTCCACACTCGTAGGGGATGCCCAAGAAACAACTACGGTGGCCTTTGATGGGTCCAAAAATACACCATGCTAAAACAACAAATTACTATGTAAATTCACTTACCATGTCTAAAACATATATTTACAACACTTTACATAGTGTTGGTTGAGTCGAAGAACCTACATGACTACTCTGAGATGATTTTCATGATCCTTTATTTTCATTTAGTAGATAAACAAGACATTGATGAACATGAATATGAATAGGTATGGTACACATAGTTCATGAATCCCATGAACACATATGGTGTGTTCATGAAAAATAATAGAATGATTAAAAAATTTATGTAACAATACATTCATATAAAGTTTGTCTCCAGGATTTTACCCTCCTTCACCCCCAATTGAAGATATCTAGACTCCTAATCGATCATAGAAATTTGACTCACTCCTTTCATCCGATTGAAAGGATAACACCTGGTTCATCCTTGATCATCACATGGTTCATGCTCAGATATTCAATGAACAACTTCATACTAGAATCCACCTTCTTGGAAAATAACACTTGATCACCCCATGGTGACACAATAGGATGGATGAAAAATTTCTACATCAGATCATCTATCTGAATCCTCATATCACAAAACATAGAGGCTTCCAACATGTAAGGATGAATTAAATTCTATAAAGCAGTGGACTATAACTTATTCCCAAACTCAATATTTTGTCAAGGGGTATCAACATAAACAAACTAGTAATAACATCTAGAAACTCCTTATCAACCATAAGAACCGTTTCCACCCCGATGTGAACTGAATCCACAGAAAACATCGCCATCAGATAAATAAGGGGCTCCATACACCCCCCTCCTACATGGAAACTCGGCTCACTAATGAAAAATTAAGATGGACATCCAAATATTAGAAAATTAATATCCTCTGAAAGAATTAAATAATATAACGAATTGAATATAATGATTTTAGGTTGAGGATGACCTCGTATGACTATATCTGAAGTAATAATAGTTCTCCATGGGACTGATGTGGCCCAATTAGTTGTCTATACCTCCAAAAGATTTCAAACAAGGGGATATAGACTCTAACTAATGTAGTTTACATGAGGGGCATGGTAATATTATCTACTTCCTATCCCAGAGCACAGGTTGGAGTCGTTGAAACACAAGTGTTAGAAGCTTCTAAATAAAACAAGTCACAAAAAATGATATATGATATATTTATTTCACCTCTAATGATATCAACCCCTCAGGAACTGCCCCCCTATAACACATACAACTGAAAACACCAAACTCCATTACTTGTATGATGATGTCCACCTATATAAAAAAAATCAATTTGATTCCATTGAAAATTATGAACATCCAATAGTTTAACTCTACCTCTCCATACCCTCTTAATAGAGAACAAACCTGCCACCCCTACTAGTGAAGTATCCTCATTAGAAACTACTACTTGGGATGATAATGAACCTGCCAACCTCTATTAAACTAATCTAAAAAATACACCGTGAAATAATTTTAACAAAGGACACAAAACCCACAAATGAAACATATTTTTTATGACCGCCCATGAAAATCACGTAAATGATTTACTTTAGAATTCCATAAGGGAAAGTAATGAGGTTGAGTCCCTACTAGTCAAAATTTCAAAGGACCTGGTGTATGAATCCTTCTATTGATAACCCTACTTTTTGAGATACCCCATTGGTACTCCTCTCAATGTAAACTTCCTCGCAAGTGAGTCCAATATATGAAATCCTCTTTCTTATGAACCTCCAGATACATTGATTGTATAAAGGACATAAATATATACTGGATAGATGGATGGAGTGCCTCCTTAAGATGCCTCACAAAATACTCTTCATTTGGAAAGTGGTCCAAGGAAGAGGGAAAAATACTCTTTAAATTTATACTTGTCTCTTGCATAGATATACTCCCATACTATGGGGAACAAAACTCCCTCCTCTTTATATCATTTATAGTCAACAAAAGGTACTCTAAATGGAACTCATTTGGGAAGTTGTCCAATGAAACTTCTTCCACCTTCCACTTAACAAGGCATAATGTCCACCAAATACACATATCTCCCTTAATATGATTGAATGGTAGTGGGACCCTATAACCTAATGTTGCTTGTATCAAATTTAATGTGATATAAATATTTTCAAAATATTTATCTATATCCATATGCAAAACACATTCTCATACCTCCATAACTCCTGCTACTGGAATGTGCACAATAACCTCTTACACTGATCAACCTCCTCATTAGGGTCAACCCTTCGACGATCGACTAGATTATCCTACTAAACCATCACTAATGAATCCACACAAAGATGACAACTAAGAACCATTACATAAAGGTAATCAAAGAGTTACTAAGACCATCAGTATAAAAATTCATTATGATTTATTTTATTAATGTTTACTTATTTCTACTTTACCAGAAAAACCCACCTAATTCAATCAAGAAAACAAGTAATCATGATGCATGTATCTCTATTAGGTATATTCTATGAATATAGGTCCACCTCACATGGTAATTCAATAATCATAGAGTCCATTCATTGGATCATGGGGACCATAAGAACCTATGTTATATCCAGTATTTTTGGAATATGTCATAAACCAAGCACAAATGGAACTATTTACTAACTAAACCATAGAATCCTCATTATTCTTGAATCCAATAAACATACTATCTCACTATAATAAATGTTTACACTACTATGTCACAACCCCTCCCTCAAAAGGTACCCCTCATGAGAAAAAAATGAAGAACATGAGATAATTACATGATGTCCCACATCCAGTAGGACCCAATTTGGAGACCGACAACAAGGGTATATACTTATAAATATTGGAGGCTTTACCCACTATAATATTTTAGGATGTGGATATTGGATATCAGTGATTAATAAACTGCATGAAAAACCGGAAAAGGAATCCAAAACCATCCCACAGTGCCTATTTAAATAAAATAGATAAATATAAAAATCTCTAATGTAATTACCCAAAAGTAAAATATAAAGGAGTTACACATCAATAGTCTGAGGTTTGAAGCTAGTATTATTCACCTTGGTCCACATACTCATCATATAAACCTAAAAATAATTATATATATATATGGTGATCATAAAAGTATACTCTGTAGGATAAAAAAGTTCTCCAACAAACATATGAAAAGGGAATACTAATTAATCAATGAGAAAACATTGGAAACAAAAAATACCTAAAAAATTCAACTAAACAACCATATCCTCAACATGAAACACTCACCAAATAAAACATCCAAGTATAAAAACATAATATAAAGCATGCCAAAGTTATGAACCGAACACAAAATTCCCTCTAAGTAGATGATCTAACACCCCAATGATGTAAATCCTAGTGCTCCCACCTCTTCCATATAATATCAAATCACATAATATCATATCACATCCCACCCACATACACCTTTCCCATCACATCAAAATATAACTAGAAAAAAAATTTATTTTTCATGTGAATGATATCAACCTAATTCCCTCCTTTTACTATGTACAACCCCCAACATAAGCCATCTCATATCTCCATATAAAACACATGTGCATCATATCACACCATACCTGAAGACACATGGGCCATATGATTACATAATATCTTGAAAGTTCACTATTAATATCTTGCCATTATAACCCGTTCATTTCATCGTCAACTAGAAGATGGTACATGGAAGAGCTTGTGGCCATCCAAAAATCCTCACCACCAAGATATTGGAAAAAACACCCCCAAAACTATTAGTTGTCAACACTAGGTTCTCAACATTGGTGGGGTGTATATATAAAATAAAGAGGAAATACAGTGTTTATATTTATATATACAATATCATATCATACAAAACTAATGTATGAGTTCTGAATAAGAATATCATCCCAAATCTTGAAATCACAATATAACCTCACAACCCTCTCCACATTTTCTACCAAAACATAATGCATAACATGACCCCAAAAAACAAAAACCAAATATTTATCATTGTTATCAATTAAATACTATTTCTATATTATCAATTACTGACCCATTTCATTAAAACTTCCAATTTATTACATTATTTTTTCCCATTCATCTCAATATTTTATCTCATTTTTTCACATTTAATATCAACCCCGTTTTACTATAAATTCCATTATTATTCATTAATTCACCAGTTACATCCCATACCATATCATGTTGAACATTACTTATTATTCAATTTCATTACTACTTGAGAAACTAGAATAACATAGAACATCACAATAGTAGAAAACCCATCATCTTCATGCCAACAAGCACACACAACTACCATCACAACATCCACATCACCACCACATTCAATCAAAATAACCCAATAGAACAACCAAACAATACGATAAACATTAACACATCACAAAACATTCCACATCATTCCAAATAATATCTTTCAGACTCTTCGAGGGGGTTTTCATCAATTCCACTACACTATTAAGGTATTCTCACATAAGAAGAAGTTTACATCTAAAACCATTTCATTTATTAGATATAAGTGATTATATAATTTCATTTAGGTTGATATAAAGCAATACAAAAAGTATTTTATCCCAAAAAAATAAACTATAATGAAAAAGGTAACCCAACAACATTGATTTCTACTCATACATACATCATTTATATGATCAATATCACAATATCAAAAAGATGCAGAAAACATCTGAATCACTCCCTTTTGATTAAATTTAAATTAAGCATGCTCTTTTATTGATTTAAATGGATAGAATAATTCAAAAATAAAAAAATTATAACCCCTACTATATGGGAAAAAAAATATTACTAATGAGGGATCCCATACATGGATGAAAAATATTCACATGATAAACTACACAAAAACTGATATTGAATGGACAGAATAGAACCACTATCAGAAGAACTCAAACCAATAATGTAAATAGGTATTCAAGACACCAATGGTAAAGGATTTTTCACTTACCATATTGAGTGAATGTAATTAGGAATAAATTATGTAAATATATTCATTTTAGAATTAATAGATAACAAATGATTGGGATTTTAGATCATTGATTGATTTTTATTAACCAATAATGTGGGTATCATTAAATCGACATGGAAGATCCATTTAATGTTTCCAAAAACATGAAAATGTAGGATATAAATATCATATTTTAAAATGGATCTTAATTACAGTAATTATTAATTTAAACATACTTTACATAAAAAATAGTGTAAAAAGCGAATGACTTTAAATTATGGAAAACCTACAAATTTCTATGATCCTGATCTTCTGCTCGAGTTAACTATTAGTATTTACCTCCAAAATCTAGCATGAAAATATAATATTGGGATCTACCATTAGTATATAACACCATGATATACCACCAGACTAATCCTAATACTGCTAGAATTTAACATCAGTATTTATCGCCAGATTCTACATGCAGATTAAATCTTCTACCGCAAGAATATACCATCAAGATCTACAGTTATGATTTTACATAAAAATAAAATATTAGGATGTAACTATAGACTAAGTCTACTACTAATAGAATATACCATAAATAAATATATTTAGGTTCTACAATCAGAATTCACCACCTTTCTATGACTTTGACCACCAGAATCTATAGTAAGGATCATCCAATTTCCCCTAAAACACACCTTATTATTCTAAAACTTTTTTAAACTCCTTTATAACTCCTCTTGGAACATATAAATCTTAATCTAACACAATTTAATGGTCCAAATATTCCATACTATTAAATTATCAATTAAATGTTCAATATCGATAAACATCAATTTATGACAAGTTTCATATTTTCCTAATTTAAGAGGTATCAACAGAACACTACCCATGTGAATGAAGATGAAGATATTGATCTATATCATAACACCACTATGTATTAACTACTATTTCAGATTATGTATCTCTATGAAAATGTACTATGTGGTAGAATAACTCTTTGGTTTATGTATTTTGTTAGTAAAACTAAGATATCCATGATATAAGGGAGTGGAGATCAATAATGGGGTAGTAGTCGCCTTCTGTTTATGTGATTCTAGATTCTTGAATTTATTAGTGGGGAATAAAAAACTTATTTTGGATGGAATTTTAATTCTCTCTAGGTCATAATTTTGGATAATTTCAAGCTTTTCTCTCTATTTTTTGTTTTAGAGTCCTTCAAGATGCAGGGTTGGAGTTTTTAAGTAAAAAAACAAGACATTCACAAGGTTAGTCCAAACTGTGTAGAAAACATAAAATATGGATGTATGATTTATAGTGGGGATTTATATGGTTTGAGAATATTTTATTTAACCATGTTACTTTTTCTAAGAAACCATACAGAACTTTTCAATTTTTCCTTGTGGTTCTTATATGGATTGAGAACATTCTTTAAAAGAAAACGACACCATACAACAAAAAGAATGTTTTATTTTCAATTGAATGAAGGGATGGCTGGTTTCCAAATTGTTTTCCTAACCATGAGAACTAATTACCAAATTTTTAAATTGAAAATTACCCCCACACCATTGGTCTTTTGGACCAATAATCAACCCATAATCCCACATTATCTTGAACTAGGCCTTCTTTAAAACTCTAGAGGCCCACCACTTCAATTCCTTGTTGATATATATTCATTAATGGTTGATATATTCAAATAATGATTGTTTTTTCTCTTTTATATATGATTTTTATAACCTAATCTCTTCATTTGCAATCACCATTTTTGATACTGTCTAGTTTATCTCCATTATCGAGGTAGTTGTCTTTATACAATTGTATTAATCCATTTGTTACATAGTTTTCTTATAAATTCCGTGGTTTTGTTCTTGAAATTTATTGATTTGTTATAATTGATGATTTTTTTAAATTAATCTTATGCGGCATGAAAAAAATATTTTAAATGGATCTTTTTATGAGAAACTGTTTATACACTTTATTTGTGAAATGAAATGCATCAAATATGATTTTGAATTTAAAATGGAGTTTTAATCATGGGAGAAATAATGAAATTTTGTGGAAATGTTTTATAGATCATGATAATGGTTTATTTTAAGGTTTCAAAAAATATTACACATTGGGATCCTTTTGTATGTCTAGGTATGGGCATTTTCAAAACCCAGTGAGTATGGAACAACTAAGGGATATTTTGGTCATATTATTAGATTATAGAAATAATATATATCAATATGATATATGTTATACTAAATATAATTCTCTTTTTATTTCCTATTATAAACTCACAGAGGATATAGTCCATCTTCTGATGGGTTTTATACATTATGGTTTCTTTTCATGTTGGATTTCTCTCATGTTTATCTTATATTCTTACTATGTAAATGGTGCTCCTTGATTGGATTCTAATATCTTGGTTTCATTTGGGTATTATTTTTTATATTTTCACTAGGTTATCCTATGAGATATTGATGCATTGGAAAAATTTCCTCGATTTTATAAATCATGTTCATTTATATGTTCTCAACCCTTTAGATCTGGACTATTTTGAATAGAAACTAGTTGATATTTACCAAAATAGGTTCTTGTTTGAGATTTCTAAATAAACTAGTTTTTTTTGAAGTTAGACATAATAATTAAATGGTTTAAGAAATTTGATATATTCTTTGGTGAAATCATACTATGAAATTTATTCACACTCTATATTTTCCATTGACCATTTGCAGTCATGGTTTTGTAGGACATTGGAAAAGGAAATTTCTTCATGTTCCATGGAGGTTTCTCATAGTTGATAGTAGATTTGTATTAGTCCTTAATATAAGTGAAGTATAATCACATGGAGACATAGATTTGGACTTGGTTAATTTGGTTTTAGGGAAATAATTTTTTAATTTTTTTGTGTCTCATGATTTTTACTTTTTATTACACTTTGTACTCTGGTTGTTATCTTTGGCTTGTTATGATTAAAACATTTTCAATGGTGTTTTCATGGTAAAACAATTTCCATGGTTTTATTTATTAATACTTTGTACTTTTTGATATACCATGGTGATCATGAATGTTCCTAAGGTCTTATGTCCAGCCATAATGGTTGAAATTTCAGGGATACTCGGGTTGGTTTGTAACAAGAATTCCATTAAAAGATCATTAAGTAATTTCTTAAGGAAAATACCATTTTCATTTTGAAAAAAAATTTATCACTCCAAGAATTTACAAATAAATTTAACATTGAATGAATGAAACACTGATTCCTTATGTAACAACACCTTTTTATAACCTAGATAGTTAACAACATTTTCCACTTCTGAGATTTGGATTTCGAAAAGTGGACATAAACAGTTGCGATCAGTAAGATATTTAGAGTCTGATGGGATCAACTTACATTTTTATTGAATAGTAACATGTCCCTTATGAAAATTAATTTACCCTTATGAATATTACTATCACCCATATGAATAGTAAAGGCACCCATGTATGTATAAATAATATTTTGGCACCTTATAAATGAGAGTGATTATTTTAAACATTAATAATTAAGTGTTGGGATTTTTGTGAGTAATAAATATTTAATTACAATTTTAAATTAATAAATTTAGTTTAAATACAATAAATCTTCATTAAATGCATTCAAAAATGAATATTTTTTGTCCTATTATTTTAGGATAATCTTATGAGACATCAGTTAATTTTTAAAAGTATTATAAAATAAGTTTTAAATTTTAAATCTGTATTTCTTTCAAGTAAATATTGTTTTTAAAAACAAAATTAAATTTCACATATTTAGAATTTTTTATTAAATGGAGTCCATTTTTTAGTTCTACACATTGAAAAATTGTAGGGGTGAATTTTTGGGGTTTTTCTGAAATACAGAAATTTTGGGGAATAGTAAAATACTGTAATTTATAGTATAAATACATTATAAGATAAATAAACTATTACTTGTATAATGTCTAAAGTAAACACACTTGGTTTGAACTAACATGAACTTATTACTATTCTTGGTCACAATAATCAATACTATTACTTGCCTTGAGCAAATTAATAAAATAATGAATAAGATATTCAAAAATCACTCCTCCCCTCAACTATAAAAGACACCCATCACCCCCTCTTCTATTCAACACTCCTAGCCTTGAAGCTTCTAAAATTTCTACCCAAATACCCTTTCATTTTCCATACCCACATGATGGATCCCTTCTCTTTTGTAAAAGATCAAAACCTTTTACCTTAAGTAGGTTCTCAAAGAGGTTATTTGAAGAGGTAAATCCTTTTTCTTTTTCATTTAATTTCATTTCAATTTATCTTATTTTATTATTCTATCCCAAAATAATCTATCCAATTGATAATGATAACTCTAGTATCATATATATATATATGAATATATCCTGTAAATTTAATAACAATTCTCTATCTCTTTAGTTTACCTATTTTATTTTATAAATGAAGTCATCGTCTGAGAGGTGCCAACTGACAACCTTTATGGATGAAGAATATTTGTTCTTAAAATTATTAATAAAACATGTTTGTGAAAACATTTTAATTATTGAAAAATATTTTAAAATTTATTATATAACCATTTTTATGTTTTTTAAGTAACATATTTACATAATATTAAACAATAAAACAAAATGACTTTGTTATGATCAGTAACCGTCATAATAATCTAAGTGATTATCACTAAATGTACTATATAATGATTCTTACTCATAATATTTAACAAATTGATATATATAAAAATTTACATATATGTATTATCATCAATAACATGCAATTAAAATTATGGATAATTATAATTTTTTTACTCCATTACTTATAATCAAGAAAACCAATCATGAAATTAAGGAAATGAACACTCCAAAACGACAAAATTCAATCACATTAATTATAAATAAGTTAATAAATGAATTTAATAAAACTATAATGAATCAAATAAATGTAGATAAGGTTATTAATTAATTAATGGATTTATTTTGATCATCTTGGAAGTTAAGTTCAATTGGAAACACGTTCAGATATAAGGTAAGGATTTTATACCTGGAACTCCAGTTTCATTCAGGTTACTCTTATTATCTATTTACCTCAATGAAATTATTATTTATTATTTTTTACTCATAATAAATTCAATGGAAACAAGTTTTTCAATGAACTATTATTCTTGAAAGATGTGATAAGTGTTAAATTAACTCTATATAATAGTAATCAGGATAAAGAAATTATGTCTTTATAACATAGTTTTAACCTAGATTAAATTGATTTACCCTTCAGTGTGGTGATAAATTTACCATTGATATTATTCATATTGGTCAAAATGGACCTATTTACAAAATATAAACCTATAGATTATAAATATTAAATAAATTTTATAATACTCAATACATATAAAATAAAGAAATACATTTTAAAATAATCTAATAAAAGGATATAAAAACCACTTTAAGAAAAATATTGTTTTTATGCATAAAACTAGAGTAATCGTTGTCTCATGCATAGAAAATATATTATATGGACATTTAAAACATATGATTTAATATTTAGCATATAAATATAACTAATGTTATTCACAAGTAATTATTAATTAAATTTATCATGATAAAAAACATTATGTGCATTAAAAATTTCAGGAAAATTACTTTTTAAAAATAAATATTTTTATCCTAAATTAAAACCAAATATTTTTACAATGAAATTAATATTATTAACTAAAATATATAATAAATTATATTAAAATATTTTTTTAAATGAAGCATTATACACGCCTAATTGTTTATCAATTTTTAATAAAATAACTATTTTTCACTATTTACCAAAAAATAAATATTTTTAGAAAATGGTCAAAAATTAATCTTAGACACATTTATTATGATGATTTAATAAATTATATTAATCTTAAAAAAAATTATTTCTATATTTTCATGAAATTAATAATAATAATTTCTCAAAAAGAAATATACATATTTTTTAAGGAAAATATATTTTTGAAGAAAACAGTTACTGTAATAAAATTTAGTTGCTAATTAAAAATAATTTAGAAATAATTTTCAATTTAGAAAGAGATTTCTATATATTTCATAAATTATTTAATCCAATTCACACCCTCCAAGTCATCATTTATGTTATTACAGTCATAAAATATAATAAATTAAAAGTATATCATCCTTTGTTTAAACTTGGTGATATATGTAATGTAAGTTATAAATGAAATAAAATTATATATATAACACTTTTTTCAAATCTATAGATATTACATGTGAACACAGCCTAACCCCATACGCGAAGCATCATAGAAAACATTAAACTAAACTCCCTCTTCTAGAAGAAAAAGAACTGGGTAACTTACTAACTTCTCCATCAAACACTCAAAACTTTACTGAAACTGATAATACACATGAATTCCTGGTCCATCATGGTCAATGTTTTCAGATGAGGTGCAACTCGAAAAAAATCAGCTATGAACCTCATGCATTAGCCTTCAAGACCAAGGAAACTTCACACCTCTTCCACTGTCTTGGGGGCTTCCTAAGACATAATTTCTTCTTTCTTGAATAGATACACAACTACTCCCTGCTGGGACACAAAATGCCCCATGAAACGGACTTCTCGATCCCAAAACACACACTTCAATAACTTCCGGAGCAACTGATGTTGATGAATAACTCCCAAAACGTCAGGTAGATGCTCTGCATGCTCCGCCTCAGACATGGAGTACACAAGGATATACTTAGTGAAAACCACCAAAAACATATCTAGGAACTCACAGAACACCATGGTCACCAATACCATGAACATATATAGAGAATTATTCACACCGAACAACATTACAATGAACTCATAATGCCCATGACGACAACATAAAGTAGTCTTCGGGACATCATCATCCTTTAAACGCATCTGATGATATCCCGACCACAATTAAATATTTGAGAACCAACTTTAACCCTTCAGTTAATCAAATAAATGATCAATCTGTGGAAGAGGATAGAAATTCTTCACTGTCTCTTTTTTAAGCGATTATAATCAATACCCAACCGCAAATTGTCATTATCCTTCTTCACAAACAAAACTGGTGTGCCCCACTGTGACAAACTCGACTAAAAAAATACACTATATCAAACCATCTATCTATATATGTAACTCTCATAAATCATAAAGGGGCATCCTATTAGGAGACATAGAGATAAGAGATTCTCTTCATTGTAGCTCGATCCTGAACTCGTTCTCTCGTCAGGGGGGTAATGCTACAACCTCTTCTGGAAAGACATCAGGGTACTCCTATATGACACTAGGAAATTCCAACTATTGAAACTCTAGAGAAATCAGCATCAGCTCAGCCATCAAGGATGATAACGTAGGAACACGAATCTAAACCATCTGATGGTATCTCTCTCTAACAATGTCACACCCCGACCACAGGTAACCTTATTTTTATTTCCTTCTTGGACCTGGTTTAAATTTTTCAAAGTTTATTTGTGTTGGCGGTTTTGCACCGGTGCGCGGTCACTGCATCGCTAGCGGTGACCGTGCATTCGGCTCGGGTGACAGTGTGTTCACCCACAATTTTTAATATTAAAATTTTTATGTTGACATTTTATTATTATTAAATTGTTGTTATATTTTTTTGAAGTTATTCATATTGTATGTGTGTCTACATACATGTTTATATATGTGTATATATGTGTGTGTATATATATACATATATATATATATGTTTTATGCGCTTATATATAAGTACATACGTTTATATGTGTATGTATATATATGGTTATGTATGTTTAGATATAGGTATATATATTTCCATGTCCATAAATATATATATATTTTTATAGGTCAGTGTGCGTTTTTTTAAATGATTTTAATATCCTAAGTGTTTTGATTAAAAATAATAATTATTATAATTAGCTAATTATTATTATTATTATTATTATTATTATTATCATCATATTTTTACATATATATATATATATATTTTTATACCCTAACCCTAATCCAATTATCTTCCCCTCTCTCCCACAGCCGACGCCCCCCACCTCTTCTCTCTCTCTCTCTCTCTTCACGTGTTTCTCCCCCTCCCCTCCAGAAGTCAGCCGCCCGCCGCAGCGCCCTCCTGGCCACCCTCCGCCAGCGCCGCTGCTCGCCTCGCGCAACACCCCGGAGGAACCCTACGACGCCGCATCCTCGCACCAGCGTACCCCGGAGACCCCGCCGACCTCGCTCCACTCGCGCGGCCCCCTATCCCAGATTTGCTCATCCTCCGGGCTCGCCCCGCTCTGTCGACCCCTCCGCACTATCCAGCCTCCACTGGCCTCCGTCCTGCTTTCCCCCACAAGCCCGCCGCCTCGTCGACCTGCCACCTCGCCGGCGTCCCGGCTACGCCGCTCCCCGCCCGCTCAGCGAAATCCCCTGCTCCCACACCCGGTTCCATCCGGCCGCCGTGACGACCCCGCCTTCCCGCCGGCCTCCTGACCTCCGACGACCCCATATCTATCCTCCCGACCTCCGTTGCACCCCTCAACCTCCACCTCTGGCACCCCTGCCCTATTTAGGCGGCCTCCAGCTGTTTTCCGATGAGACCCGCCGCCCGCCAGCGACCTCTGGACATACTCCGGAAAGCCACCTTCGTCCTACAGCCCTCCAGCCACCCGTTCGGGCGTCCCGTCTTTTTTTTTCTGTGGTCCGACCAGCCGATGTCGCCTTGCGCCGGCCGGCGGTGCACCCGGGAATTGGTGCGCGACCCCGGCAATCGAGCACGTCTGCACTGAGGTAAGTTTTTTGTCGTGTGAATATATATATATATATATATATATATATATTGTGGTTGGTTTAATGGTTTGGTTTTTTCCAGTGCGTTGGTAGAATAATTTCACAACGCAGCGGTCTTTGGCTTGCGCGTGCGTACACGCCTGCGCGAGGTGTTTTGCATTATCGAGTTCAGTTTGCGAGTCGATGTGAGGTTTGTTTTGTTTTTACATAAAATATTTTATATCAACGTTTATATATATATATACATTGTCTTTTTGCGTTCTCATTCTTTTGAACTACTCTAAATTGGTGTTTATTTGTTTTAGTCATTCTACTTTTGTTGCTGCATGTCGCGAGGTATTTTCGCGTTATCTAATTTTCCCGCTTGCGTTTTCTAGTGCGCAAGTGTGAGGCGTGTAATGTCATCGCAAACTAGCTGCATGTCAAGGTAGGTCTCCCACTACACTCGCCTTTAAATTTAGGAATTTATTTATTCCTTGTCATTTCATTGTTTTTCAATAAATTTAAAGTAGTATTAGATAATTATTACTAGAATGGAGACTTCCTAAAATTGGAAATTGTTTATTCTTGCATAGCACTGAAAATATCTTTCTTTGATTTAATTGCGTGGTTTTTTTGTGTTGTTGCTGAATGATTACTTTATGAAATGTGCAAGTCATACTGAATTGTGTTTTGAAATGATTTTGGTATGTGTGAAATAGAGGGTGTATCGTTTATAATGGTGGTGATCTCTTGAAAACATGGATAGATGAAAATCCATTTGTCCTTTAAACTGGATTTTGGAATTTTCAGTGGTGGTTTGGTTTTCCTTAAAAGTGTTTCTAAGTATGTTTTTCTGGTTTTCAATGTGATGGCGTGTGTCATATCTTTTGGAAACGCTTTAATATTAAATGGTTTAAATTTAAATGATGTGGTGGCCCGGTTGGCACTTTATTGATTGTGAACTGACAATATATATATATATATATATATATATATATGTACTTATGGGGAATCTATACAAGGGGACTTCCCTTTGAGGATTGTCGTGTAGCGGTTCCCGTGTAAGGGGTTGGCAAGTGTGGTGAGGTGAGTCACGCGTGCGAGGGCCTCCCACTTACACAGTATTATTAAAACCACCGTAGGTTCCTGGCCGTCTTTTAGAGAATCGAGTGACGGTTGCTGGCTAACCCCGATTAGACGGGTTAGTCCCCCCTTGGTAGGTAGGCCTTGTGGGGCGTACCACTGGTTGGCTGTTAGGTCGGCCAGTTGGTTATTGACTGTGGAGTACCATACCGGCAGGTAGTCTGAAGCCGAGTACGTCCAGGGGTTTTCTAGGGATTCTTAGGATCACCCATGGTTACTTGATTTCCCCTGCTTGTTTACTTTCAGTTGTTCTTTACAGCATATACTGGTTACTTTGTGAAAATGGCTTTCAAATGAAAATGTGTTATTCTATTTGTGTAAGATTTGAAAATTTAACACTTCTTTCTCTTTTAGAATGAATTTGGAACCAATGAAAAGAAATTCAACTTTTGAAAAGGAATAAGGGTAATGTCTCGTGGTTTTATTTTCAAGTGAAACATTATGAAATTTTACTTTAGTACATTGTAGTTCAAACCTAGAATTTGTAGATTCTTTATTTACTGGCAGTGCTTTGGGATTTGTTGGTGGGATCACCTACTGAGTACTTTTGTGCTCACTCCTTTCTTTTACCATTTTAGTTGCAAGTTCTTTGTGTTCAGGTTTTCTTGGCTTGAGTCGCTCAGTGATGGAGTGACGCTGGTGTCTAGTTGGGTGGTGACCGCAAGGTCACGTGGAGGTATGGTTGTTGTGTAGTTTTTTTTTCGGTTGTTAGTGTTGTCTGTTTTTCTCTTACAGATCCTGGTTTGTTTGGGCTAAATCATTCCCAACGTTTAAAACTTGATGCCCGACACTAGTTTCCATCCCGGGGGGATCGGGAATTCCCCTTGGGACTTGCCGCGGACCAGCTCGGGTGACCGGTTCATGGTCGAACCGGGTTGGTTCGTGAAAAAATGGTATCAGAGGTGGTTCTTGTTATTCGGGTTGTCCGGTAGGTGGAGATTAGGACTGTCGGGACTCAAGAGGTTGGTACGGGAAGGACATCATGAAACCCCACCCATTCCGCACCTCGAGTTACCAGTGGTAGTCTGGGAATTGTGTCTTTGTCTCTTCTAGTTTGTGTTGGATTGATAGATGACAACAGAGGCAAGACGACGTTACATCATGATTTCACATTGAGTAGTGACCCTTGTGGAGTCTGGGTACACAGTTTGAATTCCTCCTAGTGGTCGACGCTGACTTGGGACATGGCCCACTACCATGTCACCAGGTTGAGCGTGACTACTAGTCCCTCACTCTAATGGTTGATGAAAATTTGGGTGCTTCTTTCTATTTGGTCTATGTAAGTGCGTAGTTGGAAATGAAAAAGGGCTTTTGAAAAAAAAATTGGACTGGTTTCTTCTAAAAGACTTTAAATGCATGAAATGAGTTTTAAAACTGAAATATCTTGATTAGGAAATCTGTTGTTTGCTTGTATTTGGTTAAGAATGGTTTGGGGTGAAACCTCAGGTCCTCTTTATGAACATTTGCACATGTGTGAGAATGCATGGAAAGTGCATGTTGGTACAAGTATGAATGGAAAGTGGATGAAGGCATGTGCAACGGTTCACGGAATTACCTGGGTGTGTATTTGAAATTAAAGGCTTGACCTTGTTTTCTAAATTGGTTTTAAAGGGGAAATGGTTTTGGAAAGTTTTTGGTTTGGAAAGTGGTCTTGAAAAAGGGTGGTTTTGAAATCTAAAATGAAAAGGGGATTTTGAAAAGAAAAATTTGGGTAGTGTTTGAAATTGGTTAGTTTTGAGCTGGTTGTTTTGGACTAGGATGTTACTTTTAATCATGCTTGATTTGATATTGGTCTTGGCCTTGTGTTTTATATGTCGTTCATGAAATTCCACCCAGAAAGGTCTCTAAGGATTCGGATAATTCATGCCCAGTTTTGGTCCTCCTCAGACATTGCCTATTCTCCATGGTGATCAGGGTCCATTAGAGGCAGTGAAATGTCTTGAGGAAGTGGAGCGTATCTTTAGAATGTTGGGAACTCCCGATAATGTTAAGGTTCAGGCAATTATGGAATTGTTCGAGGGTCCAGCTTTAGACCAGTGGAGGATGGTAACCCCACCGTCAACACAAGTTGAAATTATGTGGGATGTGTTTTGAACCATTTTCATCCAATGGTTTGTAACTGAAGATGTGAAGCTGGAGAAAAAGAGAGAGCTTGTGCATATTCAAAAAGGCCAACAGATGGTGAAGGAATATGTTGACCATTTCAAGGAACTGATTTCCTTTTCTCCAGAGGTAGCATCTCATGAGCTCATGAAGACCTCTCTTTTCACCGAGGGTCTTCGTCCAGAGATCCAGGAGTGATTCCTCCCTTCTAAAGACCATCGTTTTGAGAGGCTGGTGGAGGAAGCATTTTTGGCTGAGTTGGTTTCCGGAACACAGTTGGTTAATACTCCAGCATCCCCGGTTGTTCGTAAGAGTCCCCCCTCTAGTGTGGAAAATACGCCAGGGATACCTATTCCTAAGGAGTTATCCCCTTTGGTCCCAGCTTCCAGTTCATCATATCATTCAATGGTATGCTATCTGTGTGGTCGTTTCGGGCATTTAAATCCGTCTTGTCGCAACCCTCCAAAGACGTGTCATCGCTGCAGCTGTCTGGGTCATCTGGAGAAGTTTTGCAGGAAACGTCGCTTGAAGAGGATGCTGTGATTGGAGAATGTCAGTACCTGACTATGAGGAAAGAGAAGCTTCAGCCATCAGTGCCCCAGACACAGGTCTCGGGGTGATGCTCACGCACAGTCAGGAGTTCCCAAGGCTGTGAAGCTTTGGTCCAAGTTTTGTTCCGTGTTGGCGGTGGAGCAATTAGAAATCTTTTCATATTTGCTTATATGCTATCAAAGTTTAAACATCATTGTAAGTACATTGTTTTTCTATGAAGTAATGATGAACTTTTTCAATTTTAATCCAAGCAATCTTGTTTGTGTGGATGTGATCTTGTAAATCGTGTGTCTTTTGTAAAGTGTGTTAGACCTTCGTGTAGGTTGACCTCGGTTTAGCTATGATTGTCGGATGTGGTTATGATTTGTGGACTTCAATGGATCATGTCTCCAATTTGATGTCTGGTTAAGTTTTTTATTATGGGTTAACCCTGGTGTTGAAGTTTTTTGACTCTAGTCGAGGGTTCAACATTTCGATGAAGGTGTTGTTTTGGTCGTACTATAGGATTCAGTTTGGATCGGTTGTGAGTTCCCGCACTGGATCTGCCTCCTTGTGGTAGTATGTTTTGTGTGTTAAACATTCGAACCAGTTAAGTTCTTATGGTGGGGAGAACCCCTTCGTGTTCTCCCCTCAACCTTGGACTTCAGTATTCTCTTAAATCGGTCGGGTGTGACCTGTGTAGAGTAAGTTCATCCCGAGATTCTTAGTTCTTTTCGTTTCCTTTAGTTTTGTTGGGGCATGGACTTGGATCTTGACTGACTTTTGGCTTGGCGACTTTCTGGGGGAAGAAAGTGTCTGTGGTGGGGAGAATTGTCACACCCCAACCACAGGTAACCTTATTTTTACTTCCTTCTTGGACCCGGTTTAAATTTTTTGAAGTTTATTTGTGTTGGCGGTTTCGCGCCAGTGCGCGGTCACCGCATCGCTAGTGTTGACCGTGCGTTTGTCCCGGGTGACTATGTGTTCACCCAGCGTTTTTAATATTAATATTTTTATGTTGACATTTTATTATTATTAAATTGTTGTTATAATATTTTTTGAAGTTATTCATATTGTATGTGTGTCTATATACATATTTATATATGTGTATATATGTGTGTATATATATACACACATATATATATATATGTTTTATGCGCTTATATATAAGTACATACGTTTATATGTGTATGTATATATATGATTGTGTATGTTTTGATATAGGTATATATATTTCCATATCCGTAAATATATATATATATATATATATATATATATATTATAGGTGAGTGTGCGTTTATTTTAAATGATTTTATTATCCTAGGTGTTTTGATTAAAAATAATAATTATTATAATTAGTTGATTATTATTATTATTATTATTATTATCATATTTTTACATATATATATATTTATACCCTAACACTAATCCCTTTATCTTCCCCTCTCTCCCACAGCCGGCACCCCCACCTTTTCTCTCTCTCTCTCTCTCTCACTCCGTGTGTTTCTCCCCCTCCCTTCTTGAAGTCATCTGCCCGCCACAACACCCTCCCGGCCACACTCTACCAGCGCCGCTGCTCGCCTCGCGCAACACCCCGGCGGCGCCCTCCGACGCCGCTTCCTCGCACCAGCGCACCCCGGCGACCCCGCTGACCTCGCTCCGCTCGCGCGGCCCCCTCTCCCGGCATCACTCCTCCTCCAGCCTCACTCCACTCGGCCGACCTGGCCGCACCGTTCCAGCCTCCACCGGACTCCGTCCTGCTTTCCCCTGCCAGCCCGCCGCCTTGCCGACCTGCCGCCTCGCCGGCGTCCCGACTCCGCCGCTCCCCTGCCGCTTAGCGAGATCCCCTGCTCCCTCACCCGGTTCCATCCGGCCGTCGTGCCGACCCCTCCTTCCCGCCGGCCTCCCGACCTTTGGTGACCCCATTTCCGTCCTCCCGACCTGTTCTGCACCCCCCGGCCTCTGCCTCCGGTGCCCCTGCCCTATTCCGGCGGCCTCCAGCTGTTTTCCGGCGAGCCCCAACGCCAGCCAGCGGGTTCGGACTCCCTCCGGCAACCTCCTACCAAGCTCCGGCGATCCGCCTTCGGCCTTCACCCCTCCGGCCAGATGTTCGAGCGTCTCGTCTTTTTTTTTTCTGCAGTCCGGCCAGCCATCGCCACCTTGCGCCGGCCAGCGGCGCACCCGGAAATCGGTGCGCGACCCCGGCGATCGAGCACGTCTGCACCGAGGTAAGTTTTTTTTTCATGTGAATATATATATATATATATATATATATATTTTGTGGTTGTTTTAATTGTTTGTTTTGTTGCAGCGTGTTGGCGGAATAATTCCGCAACGCAGCGGTCTTTGGCTTGCACGTGCGTACGCGCCTGCGCGAGGTGTGTTGCATTATCAGGTTCATTTTGCGAGTCGAGGTGAGGTTTTTTTGTTCTTACATAAATTATTTTATATCAACGTTTATATATATATATATACGTTGTCTTTTTGCATTCTCATTCTTTTGAACTACTCTAAATTGGTGTTTATGTGTTTTAGTCATTCTACTTTTGTTGCAGTGTGTCGCGAGGTATTTTCACGTTATCGAATTTTCCCGCTTGAGTTTTCTAGTGCGCAAGTGTGAGGCGTTTCATGTCATCGCAAACTAGCTGCAAGTCAAGGTAGGTCTCCCACTGCACTCGCCCTTAAATTTTGGAATTTATTTATTCCTTGTCATTTCATTATTTTTCAGTAAATTTAAAGTAGTATTAGATCATTATTACTAGAATGTTGAATTGATGAAATTGGAAACTATTTATTCCTGCATCGCACTGAAAATATCTTTCTTAGATTTAATTACATGGTTTTTTTGTGTTGTTGTTGAATGAGTACTTTATGAAATGTGCTAGTCATACTGAATTGTGTTTTGTAATGATTTTCGTGTGTGTGAAATAGAGGGTGAATCGTTTATAAAGGTGGTGATCTCTTAAAAACATGGATAGATGAAAAGCCGTTTGTCCTTTAAACTGGATTTTGGAATTTTTCAGTAGTGGTTTGGTTTTCCTTAAACGAGTTTCTATGTATGTTTTTATGGTTTAAATGTGATGACGTGTGTCATATCTTTTGGAAACGCTTTAATATTAAATGGTTTAAATTTAAATGATGTGGCGGCCCGGTTGGAACTTTATTGATTATGAACTGACTATATATATATATACATAATTATGGGGAATCTATACAAGGGGACTTCCCTTTGAGGATTGTCGTGTAGCAGTGCCTGTGTAAGGGGTTGGCAAGTGCGGTGAGGTGAGTCACGCATGCGAGGGCCTCCCCGTTACACAGTATTATTAAAATCATCATGGGTTCTTGGGCGTATTTTATAGAATCGAGTGACGGTTGTTGGCTAACCCCGATTAGATGGGTTATTCCCCCCTTGGTAGGTAGGACTTGTGGGGCGTGCCACTGGTTGGCTGTTAGGGTGGCCAGTTGGTTATTGACTATGGAATACCATGCCGGCAGGTAGTCTGAAGCCAAGTACATCCATGGGTTTTCTAGGGATTCTTAGGATCACCCATGGTTACATGATTTCCCCTTCTTGTTTACTTTCAGTTGTTCTTTATAGGTTATACTGGTTACTTTGTGAAAATGGCTTTCAAATGAAAATGTGTTATTCTCTTTGTGTAAGATTTGAAAATGTAACACTTATTTCTCTTTTAGAATGAATTTGAAACCAATGAAAAGAAATTAAAATTTTGAAAAGGAATAAGGGTAATGTCTCGTGGTTTTATTTTCATGTGAAAGATTATGAAATTTTACTTTAGTACATTGTAGTTCAA
Source organism: Viscum album (assembly GCA_963277665.1). NCBI lineage: Eukaryota > Viridiplantae > Streptophyta > Magnoliopsida > Santalales > Viscaceae > Viscum > Viscum album. The sequence continues at coordinate 1,327,718 of CAUJRU010000103.1, read as the reverse complement.
ACCTGGAATTTGTAGATTATTTATTTACTGGAAGTGCTTTGGGATTTGTTGTTGGGCTCACCTACTGAGTACTTTTGTGCTCATGCCTATCTTTTACCATTTCAGTTGCAGGTTCCTTGTGTTCAGGTTTTCCTGGCTTGAGTCGCTCAGTGATGGAGCGACGCTGGTGTCTAGTTGGGTGGTGACCGCGAGGTCACGTGGAGGTATGGTTGTTGTGTAGTTTTGTTTCGTCTGTTAGTGTTGTCTGTTTTTCTCTTACAGATCCTGGTTTATTTGGGCTAAATCATTCCAAACGTTTAAAACATGATGCCTGACACTAGTTTCCATCCCGGGGGGATTAGGAACGCCCCTCAGGACTTGCTGCGGACCGGCTCGGGTGACCGGTTCAGGGTCGACCCGGGTTGGTTCGTGACAAACAAACACCACTAGCTCTCTATCCTCATCGAAGAACACAACCTGCATCCTGAAGCATTCCATGATATCCTGCACTGAATACAACCATTCCATGTCGTGGATTACATCATATGGTTTTATCTATACACATAAAAAATCTCCCCATGAGTGGTTCTTTCCCAGTACTAGCCCATAGTCTATATATACTTCAAAAAAGTCACCTTGACCTCCAACTGGTGTAGTCAACTCTAAGGTAACTGGAAGCCTCTCTACCACAAGTCCCAAATCATGGAAAAGCGTATTTGATATGAAGGAGTGTGTCTCTCTTGAATCATACAAGGCATACAAAAAAGTCTAAAACACGAGAAGGGAACCTAGAACAACATCTGGCTTACTTGGTGATAGTGACGCTAAAGCATGAAGTTTACCACGACCTCCTCCACGACCTCTCTGACCCTGATGAAAACCACAAACACAGTCATGATCTTCTCTATGAGGACAAGGAGAATATGAGGATATCCTCTGCCTACCCCATCTACACTCTACTTATCCAAAGATATTGCAACATGTTGCTACAAGCTTAGTTAGAACTTCCTTAAGGGAGGCACCTAAACCGAAACACCAAGTGCACGATTACTGCTCTAAAAGGTTGGGAACTCTCACTGCTGAGGAACTCAAACACCACAAGAAAAAAAATCACCTCATGACTTGGAATAGGACTGAGAGCCTCTTCCCCCATAGAAAATAGGTGCTGAGGGCTAGGACCTACTCCTGGACAAATGGATACTCTACTACCCTAAAAACCAGGAACCCCAGATAATAGATTTTCGTTGAGAGGAATCAAATTGACTCCCCTCCGCAAGGATCCGGTTCTGGACAATGTATTCTCGATGAACTCCGCCCTCGCCAGTACCTCAATATATGTATTCATCATAAATAGGGGGACTTGGTGCTGGATCACTGGATTCAAGGCCTCCTTGAAATGACCTGCCCTGGCCTCCTCATCTGGAAATAGGTATGAGTTATATCTTAAAAGGTTCTTGAGATGGATTAAAAAATCTCACACACTCGAGATCCCCTATTGAAGGGTAAGATGATCCTAGTGACTGGATGCCTTTGTGGTTATAGAAATAAACTTGACTCTAAAATTTTCTTGGAACTCCTCCAATGAGATCAACGTCACCTCACAATCTACAAGAAACAAGAACCACCACTGCCTTGCTGCTCCATGGAACATCATCACAACTAAGGAAACTCAGTGCTCCTTCCGAGAATGGATGGAACTAAATCCCACATAGACCTCTTCTAACCAGTATTAAATGACTACATCTGAAATGGATCGCTCATACTTCTACAGACTCTAGAACTATAACTCTTGAAGGGTCATCATCCAAGTGTCTTCGTCCTCAAACTTTACCCTATAACGATCTGCTGGCACAACCTTCTGGTCATCATCTTCTTGAACCTAATGAGGACGTCAACCCGGAGCCATACCTAAAAAATAAAAAATAGTTAGAGATCCTAAACCTAGAATATAGAAGATTCAACATTAACTAATTATTTTTTTATTTTATTCATTTTAGGTTAACCAACACAAAAATCAACCCATTCAAAGACATGCACAATGAAAAATGATGCATGATCCTTTCCAAGGTATCTACCTTGAAACTAGTATCTCCTCATTTAGAAGCCACTGTAAACATAATGTTCTATGCATCAGATCACAGGGGGGCCTAAATGCTTATGACTCATCCAATATCCAGTTTTTACATCACTTGCTAAACATGAAAGACATTTTTCCCTTCCAACCCATGCAACCTCACATATTACTAACACTAAACTCCATCGTATCCCCCACTATTTCATGACCCCCTTCCAAAAAGGTGTACCCCTCCTTGGCCGGAAATGCGAGAAGGGAGATAGTAACCCTCGAGTCCCACCTTTAATAGGCCCCAGGTTGGCCACTAGCTCCATGGGTATAGTAAAAACACAAATGGGTGGAATTTCACAATGAGAGAACACATGAGAAAAAGAGATAAGACAAACACAAAACAACTCCAATTTAGACAACAATATAAAAAAAATCCCAAGTACACATATGTAATGTCATGCAATACTATTACAACTGAAATGGGAAAAACTACAAATACCCTAAAGAAAGTAAAAATTGCAGCAACCACAAAGCCCAAACAACTCTAGAAACCCCATGCTAGTAGAAACCATCTTGATCTCTAACCTTCTCCAAGTGACCTATAAAATAGTTTATAAGTATAACTTTATACTTAGTAGGATACTCCCCGGAGCCTCTCGTGCAAAAGTAAAGAAAGAATGCTAAAGCATAGTGAAAAACAAGTGAAACCAAATCATCACCTAAAAAGGTATACTATCTTCATAGACCCACCATGGATACTCTCACGAAATATCTCATACAAGATTATATAATATAATAAAGAATATCAAGGGTACCCTGCTACTACTTCCCCACTGGTTTTCCGCATTTCCCAAAAGTCACATGCCCTAAGCCAACTCTTTCCTAAAAGGCTTGACCATAAACACATGGGCGAAGCATCACAACATGAACCTCAAGAAAAAAAACAACCACTATAAGGCCCCAGCCTTAAACCTTACTAATCTCGAGTTATTACAAGATTACACATTGATGATCTTTTCAGTTTTAGAGTTTTAGAGAATTAGATCATAAAACATGCATTACATTCCATATTTAAACAAAGTGGTTACATAAAAGATAGTACTCATTTTTCCCATCAACGGAAACATATTTAAAATACATCATGGATTCTTTCTTCACACTTCCTAGACACTATCATCACATCATGTACCTTTCCCTTGACCTGTAAAAAAAATTTCAAAAACTTGGGATGAGCATAAAAAGCTCAGTAAGGTATATAAAAATATGGAAAGGAAACATGAGTACATGTATACGTAAGAATCAATGAAATCATACTTTACTCATAAAACATATGAATTTTAACATACCTCATCAAATCAAGAATAAAACATAGAAATCATAATACATAAAGGTAACTTGAGGCATTCATAAAATTCTTACATAGGGAGTAACCCTCTTGGTTACGTTTGGAATACCCATCACAGTATATTCCATAAATATCTTCGGAGAAACCTTAATGTTTAACCCCTTCGCATTACCCAATGCATTGGAGAGATATATCGGGCTCACCCGCCCTTAGTTTATCACGAAACCACCCATCTTCAAAACAATTCCCAATAACCATAACATAATCGTATCACATAATACATGCATAAAGGAAACATAACATTTTCACAATTCAATCACACGATATCAATAAAACACATTGATATAATAAAAAAATTATGAAAACCATTTTCAATAACAAAATAAAAGAAAATTTAAACATGGTATTTATTTTGTTATTTAAAAAAAGGTATGGCTTGTAGAGGAAGTCGAATCTCAAATAATGGTCACTACGGTGGAGAAGTCGTTGTCGCCACATACGTACGCCAAAAACATTCCCTGTTGTCGTTTAGTAAAACGATTCATATAAAAAAGATTCCTTTTGGATAAATGTAAAAGTAAAAGGGGTTTATACACTATATAAAAGAAGGTTGTGTATAAAACAAAATATTCCTCAATGAAAGGAGATTGAGACGAAGTCCCATAAAAAGATCATTTTGTAAATAAAATAGATCGCTCATGTGTATTCACTATAAGATCACATAAAGAAATTATAAATACATGATAAGATATAAAAATTCATTTCTCAAATAATCAAAGAACAACATAAATAAAATTATAGGTTCCACGCAAAGAATTTGAATTTGGTTAAGAAGTTCCCTTACCTCGGGTTCAACTTGACTCGATCGTTCTTTAACTTCCTGAATAATAAACTTGAGTTAATTTATACTTGCTTTAGAACATTTTTCAAGTTCATTGTTCCTTTTATATCACTTATTACCATTTTATGAACACTATTTAGTTATTTTTGTTAATAACGATCATTTTTTCGATATTTGGTACTTGAGTCAAAAGTGAACTTCTTATATTTTAAAGTTGTTCACGTAGTCAAATATCCATTATCTCAAGAATGATATTAATAATGTAGATGCCATATATATCATATATATCCAGTATATACATTCATTTATAATATTACTTAATCATTTATAGGTAAGAAATTAAATACACCGTTCATGGAGACGGTAAGCCGTACGTACACATGAACACTACTTTCATTTCTATGTCATATTAATGGAATTAAAACTAAATGAGAGATATATATATTTTAATTCCAGAATTATATTCATAATTTAGTTGTAACATACATCATATATGTACATTATATATATGTACTTATAATATTACATTACATTTGGGGATAAGAAATGAAATACACCATTCATGGAGACGGTAAGCCGTACGTACGCATGAACTCTACTTTCATTTCGGTCTCATACATTAATGGAAAGAAATAATAATTATATAATGGTATATTATAATTATAGTATAATATCATATATAATATCATTAAATATATCCTTTATACATACCAAATATGGCATTAACGAATCAAATCATTTTGAGGGGGCATTAGTCCACACTTCCTAAAATGAAGATCTCGCGTTAACCCATAATAGAAACCATAAAGGTATGCCATAAATGAAAAAATACAGAAGCTTAAGTAAAACATAAACATATTATATATCGTATATAAATATAGTGATATCTTAATGGCCAACTTTTAAGGTGTTAGAAGAATATTGAACAATCATCGTTTCGTGAGGCAGGAATTCGTCATCCACGAAAACAGTATGCTCATTAACCATTAGATGTAGGTGTGTGTAAGTGTAGCTCTAATAAATTTCATAAAAACATCCTAGTATATTTATGATACTTTTTTTGTTATAAAATAAAGTAATAAAAAGATTTTAGGGGGTTGGATAAGCAAAATAAAACATAAGAACACAAGAGAAGGCATTACCTTAAAATCAGGTAACTCTTTTTGATTTGAGCTCAAAGGATTCCTTGGGAAGACTTATACCCAAAGTTAGGATTCTAGGAGTAATATAGGGATGTGGAGAGACACAATTATCATACATTGGCCTATCCAAAGGCTTGAGAGGTGTGGGTAAGGAGGTATAGGTGGGGGCCTTTTATAAGAGGAGAGGAGGGGCACTCTTGGAAAGGTATAAAATGTTACTTTATTTTCAAATGATTTTCGGATTTTAAATGACCCACATTGATGTATATCTAGGATAAGGTGATAAGAGTTCAAAATCCACCCATACAATAGGTTTTTGATATTTTTAGGTCTTATATTATACATTATCTTTTCATTTTATTTAAATCGTTAAATAATGATGTAATCGCTGCATCATCATGATGTCATTAATAATTTAAAATATTTATTGTATAAAAATTATAAAAAAACTTCTACTATATAGGAAATCATTTTATATTTCTAATGAATATTTATAGTCAAAAATATTACTTGTATAACCCCATGTAAATTTTTTTTAGTAAAACAATACTTGTTTGTGTCATTTTTACTTTTACATTAAATAAAAGGTATTAATGTCATTATCTTACCCAAGTGGCTCCATGGGGTCCCAAAAATCTACCCATGGGTTTTCTTGGTCGTCAATGACACATCCAATAAGGGTAGGACATGTTTCAAGGTCATTTCATATTATTAAAACATTATTTTTACCTTAAACTACACTAATTACCTCTAATCGCGATTAAAAACGTAAAAGTTACTATTCACGAAAAAATTATTTTAATCCCATTGAACCAAATTTTACTTCATAATGACAACCATGTATGTCGGATTTTTGAAATTCAAAACACAGAGGTGGTAATATTTCTTTTAAAAGAAAAATCATATTTTTAAGTACCACTTAGTGGTTTCACTATTCATCAAATATTGAAGTTTTTCAGAAAAATACCAAAACATCACCCTAAGCTATATTTGATATTCCGAATTCAAAAATGATGTATATTTTACAAAATTAAAAACATATAAGTTACAATAATTAATTTAATAATTAATTTCCGCTATCAGAACAAATAGCGTGTTTTTATGAAACAAAATATATCAAAAGATTGACACTAGTTTAAGTCCAATTTTAAAGTGAAATTAATTCCAATGACCACCATTAATTTAAATGGTGAAAATATATTCTAATTTCACATTAAAACCAATTAAAAAGATAATCTAATCATACAAATAAATTATATTAAAAAGTGGGTTTGAATTAAAATACAACATTTTTTACTATTCATTAAAAAAAATGAACATTATCAGAAAAATACCAGAAATTTATCCAAAGTACATTTCAATGTCCTAATCATAAAGAATATGATTATTTTGACAAATATAGGTTATAAATTTATGAAAATATAGATTTAAAAATGGTTTGCCATCAAAAGATGGTAAACCAAACTTTTAAAAAATATTAGAGTATTTCATGCTTTAGGTTAGATTTATTCTCATTTTAAGCTTCTAAAACACTATCTTATTCATAAATAGAAATAGATAACTATATCTATTATTCATTACTTACTTGGGATGTTACATCCTTCCCCCTTTATAAAATTGCGTCCCCGAAATTTATTTACTTATCGAATAAGTGGGGGTATTTATCCCTCATTGCATTTTCAGATTTCCATGTTGCCTCTTCACTCATGTGGTTTTTCCAAAAAAACCTTAACTTTATTAATCACCTTATTCCACAACACTTGTTCCTTGTGGTCAAGAATCTGGACCCATTGTTTCTTATATGATAGATTCTCTTCCACCTGAACCACCTCTGGACTCAAAAAATGAGATGGATCTGGCATGTAATTCCTTAACATTGAAACATGGAAAACATTGTTTACCTGAGATAAACTCGGAGGTAAAGCCACTCGGTAAGCAAATGATCCAACTCTCTCCAGAATTTCATATGGTCCAATGAACCTTGGACTTAGCTTTTCTTTCTTACCAAATCACATCACACTTTTCCATGGTGAAACATTGAGAAAAACATGATCACCTAACTCGAAAGATAGATCCTTCCTCTGGTTATCCGCATAACTCTACTGCCTGCTCTGAGCTGTTCTCATGTGTTTCTGAATCAAATGAACTTTTTCTGCCATCTCTTCTACCAATTCTGGTCCCATCAACTTCCTTTCACCCACTTCATCCCAGAAAGCTGGATTTCGACACCGCTTCCCATATAATGCCTCAAATGGTGCCATCTGTATACTAGAATGAAAACTGTTATTATAAGAAAACTCAACCAAAGAAATATCTTGGTCCCAACATCCCTGATAATCCATCGAACAAGCACGTAGCATATCCTCCAAAGTCTGAATTGTTCATTCTGACTAACCATCTGATTGAGGATGAAAAGTTGTACTAAAATTTAATTCAGTACCGAACGTCTTCTGAAGGCCCTTCCAAAAGCTAGAAGTAAACCTAGGATCACGGTCAGATACAATGGAGAGAGGAAATCCATGTAACCTGACTATCTCTTTAAGATACAGACGGGAAATTTTATCTATGTAAAAAATATCTCGTATATCAAGGAAATGAACAGATTTAGTCAAGCGATCAACAATAACCCAGATTGCATTATTACCTCGAGGTGTCTTCGGCAATCCCACAACGAAGTCCATGGATATATTCTCCCATTTCCATTATGGTAATGGTAAAGGCTGAAGCATACTTTTCGGTAACTCCCGCTCTTCTTTAACCAGTCAACATGTCAAACACTTCACAATAAAATTAGCAATATCCCTTTTCATTCCGTCCCACCAGTAATACTCCCAAAGATCTCTATACATCTTAGTACTGCCTGGATGAACTGAAAACGGAGAACTATGAGCTTCACATAACAACTCTATCTTCAACTGTGAATCACAAGGCACACACAATCTCTTCCCAAATCTCTAAACACGATCATTATCAACATTAAATTCAGGAAAGTAACCCTTCTGAACCAGCTCTACCTTTCTCTGCAACTCACTGTCTTTAATCTGTTCTTGCTTAATTCTATCTGATAGAGAAGATTTCAGTGATACTTGGAACAAAACAGAAGGACCTCCAGCACCAATAACTTCTATTCCAAAGTTCATCAAATCAAAAACCAAAGTATCACATTCAAAACACAACATTGTTAATGAAGTACTACTTTTTCAACTCAAAGCATCAGCCACTTTATTTGCTTTTCCTGGATGGTAATGAATTGTACAATCATAATCCTTGATTAATTCTAGCCATCTCCTCTGTCTCGTGTTCAATTCTTTTTGAGTGAATATATACTTTAAACTTTTGTGATCGGTATATATATCACACTTTACTCCATACAAATGATGCCTCCAAATTTTTAAAGCGAAAACAACATCAGCTAATTCTAAATCATGTGTAGGGTAATTTACCTCATGAGTTTTCAACTAACGTGAAGCATAAGCAATTACCTAATCATTCTACATTAGGACACAACCAAGTCCATTCAATGAAGCATCACTGTAGATAACAAACTCACCATTCCAAGAAGGTAGTGCCAAAACTGGAGCATTCACCAATCCTCATTTCAATTCCTGAAAACAATCATCACATTCTTTTGTCCAGATAAACTTAACAGCATTCTGAGTTAGCTTAGTCATTAGACTAGATAACAGTGAAAAATTTCTAACAAACCTTTTGTAATAACCCACCAAACCAAGAAAACTACGGATGTCGGTTACATTTTTGGGTCTTGGCCATTCTTCAACAACTCTTGTTTTTGCCGGATCCACAGTTATCCCATCATTAAAAAAAATGTGACCAATGAAAAAATTTGTTTCAACCAAAACTCACACTTCCTGAATTTCCAATAATTTTTTTTTCTTTTCAGGTTTGAAAAATAACCCTTAAATTTCTTTCATGATCCTATTTACTTTTAGAAAACACCAATATATCATAAAAACAACCAACATTTTCACCTGAGTCAACTGAGCCATCACTGCAACAAACTGTTTAGTTCTGATTCTAACTATCTCAGGATGCTAATTCGGAAGGGCATTTCCTTCTGTATGCCTTCCAAGCACTGCTTCCCTTTTTCCTCTGCAGAAAACCATTCTGAACCAACTTGTTTTAGATGAAGCAACATGGTAATCTTCAAATGCTATATCATTTAAATTTGACCATTAAAAAATATTTTTGGATAATCATCTAATATAATTCTAACTCCTAAAGTTATCTAAACTGACCACTGATACCAACTATAAGGCACCATCCTTAAACCTTACTTAATCTTGAGTTAATACAAGATTAAACATTGTGGATATTTTTATGTTTAGAGTTTTATAGAATTATATCATAAAATATGTATTGCATTCCATATTTAAAAAAAGTGGTCACATAAAAGATAATACTCATTTTTCCCATCAATGGAAACATATTTAAAATAAAACATGGATTCTTTCTTGACACTTCCTGGACAATATCATCACATCATGTACCTTTCCCTTGAACCGTGAAAAACATTTCAAAAACTTGGGATGAGCATAAAAAGCTCAGTAAGGGATATAAAAATATGAAAAGGAAACTTGAGTACATGTATACGTAAGAATCAAGGAAATCATACTTTACTCATAAAACATAATAATTTTAACATACCTCATCAAATCAAGAATAAAACATAGAAATCATAAGACATAAAGGTAACTTGAGGAATTCATAACATTCTTACGTAGGGAGTAACCCTCTTGGTTACGTTTGGAATACCCATCATAGTATATTCCCAAAATATCTTCGGCTAACCTTAATGTTTAACCCCTTCGTCTTACCCAATGCATTGGAGAGCTATATCGGGCTCACTCTCCCTTAGTTTATCACGGAACCACCCGTCTTCATAACAATTCCCAAGAACCATAACATTATCGTATCACATAATACATGCATAAATGAAACATAACATTTCCATATTTCAATCACAAGATATCAATACAACACAATGATATAATAAAAACATTATGAAAACCATTTTCAATACCAAAATAAAATAAAAGTAAACCATGGTATTGATTTTTTATTTAAAAAAATGGTATGGCTTATAGAGGAAGTCAAAACTCAAATAATGGTCACGGCGGCGGAGAAGTCGTTGTCATCACATACGTACGAAAAAAACATTCCATTTTGTTATTTAGTAAAACACTTCGTATAAAAAAGATTTCTATTGGATAAACATAAAATTCAAAGGGGTTTATACACCGTATAAAAGAAGGTTGTGTATAAAACGAAATATGCCTCAATTAAAGGGGATTGAAATGAAGTCCCATACAAAGATCATTGTGTAAATAAAATAGATCGCTCATGTGTATTCACTATAAGCTCACATAAAGAAATTATAAATACACGATAAGATATAAAAATTAATTTCTCACATAATCAAAGAACAACATAAATAAGAAAGATAGGTTCAACCCAAAAAATGGGAATTGGGTTAAGAAGTCCCCTTACCTCGGGTCCGACTTGACTCGATCATTCTTTAACCTCCTGAATAATAAACTTGAGTTAATTTCTACTTTCATAAGAACATTTTTCAAGTTCATTATTCCTTTTATATCACTTATTACCATGTTATGAACACTATGTAATTATTTATGTTAATAACGGTCATTTTGTCGATATTTGGTACTTGAGTCAAAAGTGAACTTCTTATATTTACAAGTTGTTCACATAGTCAAATATCCATTATCACAAGAATGATATTCATGATGTAGATGCCATATATATCATATATATACAGTATATACATGCATTTATACTATTACATAATCATTTAGAGGTAATAAATGAAATGCACCGTTCATGGAGAAGGTAAGCCCTACGTACGCATGAACGCTACTTTAATTTCTATGTCATATTAATGGAATTAAAACTAAATGAGAGATTTGTATATTTTAATTCCAGAATTATATTCATCATTTAGATTTAACATACATCATATATATCCATTATATATATGCACATATAATAGTACATTACATTTGGGGATAAGAAAAGAAATACACCGTTCATGGAGACGGTAAGCCGTACGTACGCATGAACACGACTTTCATTTCTATCTCAAACTTTAATGGAAAGAAATAATAATTATATAAAGGTATATTATAATTCCAGTATAATATCATATATAAAATCATTAAATCTATCCTTTATACGTACCACATATCGGATTAACGAATGAAATAACTTTGAGGGGGCGGTAGTTTGCACTTCCTAAAATGAAGATATCGTATTTACCCATAATGGAAACTATAAAGGTATGCCATAAATGAAAAAATACAGAAGCTTAAGAAAAACATAAACATATTGTATATCATATATAAATATATTGACATCTTAATTTCCACCTTTTAAGGTGTTATACGAATATTGAACAATCATCGTTTCGTGAGGCAGAAATTCGCCATCCACAGAAACAGTAGGCCTATTAACCATTAGATGTAGGTGTGTGTAAGTGTAGCTCTAATACATTTCATAAAAACATCCTAGTATATTGAAGATACTGGTTTTGTTACAAAATAAAGTAATAAAAAGAGTTTAGGCGGTTGGAGAAGAAAAATAAAACATAAGAACACAAGAGAAGACATTACCTTAAAATCGGGTAACTCTTTTTGATTTGAGCTCAAAGGGTTCCTTGGGAAGACATGACAAAAGTGAGGATTATGGGAGTAATAGAGGGATGTGGAGAGACAAAATTATCAGAGATTTGATGAGCCAAAGGCTTGAGAGGTGTGGGTAAGGAGGTAGAGGTGGGGGCCTTCTATAGGAGGAGAGGAGGGGCACTCTTAGAAAGGTATAAAATGTTACTTTATTTTCAAATGATTTTCGGATTTTAAAGGTCCCACATTGATGTATTTCGAGGATAAGGTGATAAGAGTTCGAAATCCACACATTTAATAGGTTTTTGACATGTGTAGGTCTTAGATTATACATTATCTTTTCATTTTATTTAAATCGTTAAATAATGAGGTAATCGCTGCATCATCATGATGTCATAAATAATTTAGAATATTTAATATCTAAAAATTATAAAAAAAATACTATGATGTAGGAAATATTTTTACTTTACAATGAATATTTATAGTCAAAAATATGACTTGTATTAAGCCATGTAAAAATTGTTTTAGTAAAACAATACATGTTTGTGTCATTTTTACTTTTACTTTAAATAAAAGGAGTTAATGTCATTATCTTACCCAAGTGGCTCCATGGGGTCCCAGAAATCGACCCATGGGTTTTCTTGGTCATCCATGACACATCAAATATGGGTAAGATATATGTCAAGGTAATTTCATTTTATTAAAACATTATTTTTACTTTAAACTACACTAACTATCTCTAATCGCGATTAAAAACTTAAAAGTTACTATTCACCAAAAAATTATTTTAATCCCATTGAACCGAATTGTACTTCCTAATGACAACCATGTATGTCATATTTTTGAAATTTAAAACACAGAGGTGGTAAAATTTCTTTTAAAATAAAAATCAGTTTTTTATGTACCACTTAGTGGTTTCACTATTCATCAAAAATTGAAGTTTTTCATAAAAATACCAAAACATCACCCTAAGATATTTTTGATATTCCTAATTCAAAAATGTTTTATATTTTAAAATATTCAAAACATATAAGTTAAAATAAATAATTTAATAATTAATTCCTGCTGTCAGAACAAATAGCGTGTTTTTATGAAACAAAATATATCGAAAGATTGACACTAGTTTAAGTTCAATTTCAATGTGAAATTAATTCCAATGACCACAATTGGATTAAATGGTAAAAATATATTCTAATTTCACTTTAAAACCAATTAAAAAGATAATCTAATCATAAAAATAAATTAGATTAAAAATAGGGTTTGAATTAAAATACAACATTTTTCACTATTCATTAAAAAAATGAACATTATCAGAAAAATACCAGAAATTTATCCAATGTAAATTTCAATTTCCCAATCATAAATAATAAGTTTATTTTTAAAAATATAGGTTATAAAATTTTCAAAAGATAGATTTAAAAATGGTTCTCCATCAAAAGGCGGTAAAACAATCTTTTAGAAATATTAGAGTATTTCATGCTTTAGGTTGGATTTATTTCATTTTAAGATTCTAAAACACTATCTAATTCATAAATAGACATAGATAACTATATCTATTATTAATTACTTACTTTGGATGTTACCTCCTTCTCCCCTTTAGAAAATTGCGTCCCCGCAATTTATTTACTTATCGAATAAGTGGGGGTATTTATCTCTCATTGCATTTTCAGATTCCCATGTTTCCTCTTCACTCATGTGGGATTCCACAAAACCATTACTTTATTAATCACCTTATTCCGCAAAACTTTCTCCCTGTGGTCAAAAATTTGGACCAGTTGTTTCTGATAAGATAGATTCTCTTCCAGCTGAACCACCTCTGGACTCAAAACACGAGATGGATCTGGCATGTACTTCATTAATATTGAAACATGAAAAACATTGTGTACCTAAGATAAACTCGGAGGTAACACCACTCAGTAAGTAACTTATCCAACTCTCTACAGAATTACATATGGTCAAATGATCCTTGGACTTAGCTTTCCTTTCTTACCAAATCGCATCACACTTTTCGAGGGTGAAACTTTGAGAAAAACATGATCTCCTACCTCGAAAGATAGATCCTTCCTCCGGTTATCCACATAACTCTTCTGCCTACTCTAAGCTGTTCTCATGTGTTTCTGAATCAACTGAATTTTTTCTGCCATCTTTTCTACCAATTCTGGTCCCATCAACTTCCTTTCACCCACTTCATCCCAGAAAGCTGGAGTTCGACACCGCTTCCCATATAATGCCTCAAATGGTGCCATCTGTATACAGTAATGAAAACTGTTATTATAAAAAAACTAAACCAAAGAAATATGTTGGTCCCAAAATCCATGATAATCCATCAAACAAGCACGTAGCATATCCTCCAAAGTCTGAATTGTTCGTTATGACAGCCCATCTGATTGAGGATGAAAATCTGTACTAAAATTTAATTCAGTACCCAACGACTTCTGAAGGCCTTTCCAAAAGTTAGAAGTAAACCTGGGATCATGGTCAGATACAATGGAGAGAGGAACTCCATGTAACCTGACTATCTCTTTAAGATACAAACGGGAAATATGATCTAGGGAAAAAGTATCTTGTATAGCAAGGAAATGAGCAGATTTAGTCAAGCAATCAACAATAACCCAGATTGCATTATTACCTCGAGGTGTCTTTGGAAATCCCACAACGAATTCCATGGATATATTCTCCCATTTCCATTCTGGTACTGGTAAAGGCTGAAGCATCCCTTTCAGTAACTGCCACTCTTCTTTAACCTGTTGACATGTCAAACACTTCACAATAAAATCAGCAATATCCCTTTTCATTCTATCCCAGCAATAATACTCCCGAATATCTCTATACATCTTAGTACTGCCTGGATGAACTGAAAAAGGAGAATTATAAGCTTCACATAACAACTCTATCTTCAACTGTGAATCACAAGGAAGACACAATCTCTTCCCAAATCTCTAAACATAATCATTATCAACATTAAATCAAGGAAACATACCATTCTGAACCAGCTCTACCTTTCTCTACAACTCACTGTCTTGATTATGTGTTTGCTTAATTCTGTTTGATAGAGAAGATTTCACTGATACCTGAAACAAAATAGAAGGACATCCTACACCAACAACTTCTATTCCAAAGTTCATCAAATCAAAAACCAAAGGATCACATTCCAAATGCAACATTGTTAATGAAACATTACTTTTTCGACTCAAAGCATCAACCAATTTATTTGCTATTCCTAGATGGTAATGAATTGTACAATCATAATCCTTGATTAATTCTAGCCATCTCCTCTGTCTCATGTTCAATTCTTTCTGAGTGAGTATATACTTTAAACTTTTTTGACCGGTATATATTTCACACTTTACTCTATACAAATGATGCCTCCAAATTTTTAAAGCGCAAACACCATCACCTAATTCCAAATAATGTGTAGGGTAATTTACCTCATGAGTTTTGAACTGAAGTGAAGCATAACCAATTACCTGATCATTCTGCATTAGGACCCAACCAAGTCCTTTCAATGAAGCATCACTGTAGATAACAAACTCACCATTCCTGGAAGTTAGTGCCAAAACTGTAGAATTCACCAATCTTCTTTTCTATTCCTGAAAACAATCATCACATTCTTTTCTCCAGATAAACTTAACACCATTCCGAGTTAGCTTAGTCATTGGACTAGATAACAGTGAAATTTTTTTAACAATCCTTCGGTAATAACCTACCAAACCACGAAAACTACGGATCTCAGTTACATTTTTGGGTCTTGGACATTCTTCAACAACTCTTGTTTTTGCAGGATCCACAGTTATCCCATATTTAGAAACAATGTGACGAAGGAAAAAATTTGTTGCAACCAAAACTCACACTTCCTGAATTTCCCATACAATTTCTTTTCTTTTCAGGTTTGAAAAATAACCCTTAAATTTCTTTCATGCTCCTCTTTACTTTTGGAAAACACCAAAATAACATAAAAACAACCATCATTTTTCTCCTGAGTCAACTGAGCCATCACTGCGACAAACTGTTTAGTTCTGATTCTGACCATCTAAGGATGATGATTCGGAAGGTCATTTCCTTCTGTATGCCTTCCTAGAACTGCTTCCCTGTTTCCTCTACTGAAAACCATTCTGAACCAACATGTCTTAGATGAAGAAACATGGTAATCGTCAAATGCTATATCATTTAAATTTGACCATAAAAAATATTTTTGGATAATCATCTAATAGAATTCTAACTCCTAAAGTTATCTAAACCGACCACTGATACCAACTATAAGGCCCCTGCCTTAATCCTTACATAATCTTGAGTTATTACAAGATTACACATCGAGGATCTTTTCAAGTTTAGAGTTTTAGAGAATTAGATCATAAAACATGCAGTTAATTCCATATTTAAACAAAGTGGTTACATAAAAGATAGTACTCATTTTCCCCATCAACGGAAACATATTTAAAATAAAACATGGATTCTTTCTTGACACTTCCTTGACACTATCATCACGTCATGTACCTTTCCCTTGAACAATGAAAAACATTTCAAAAACTTGGGATGAGCATAAAAAGGTCAGTAAGGGATATAAAAATATGAAAAGGAAACATGAGTACATGTATACGTAAGAATCAATGAAATCATACTTTACTCATAAAACATAAGAATTCTAACATACCTCATCAAATCAAGAATAAAATATAGAAATCATAATACATAAAGGTAACTTGAGTCATTCATAACATTCTTACGTAGGGAGTAACCCTCTTGGTGACGTTTGTAATACCCATCACAGTATATTCCCAAAATCGTTTCAGCGAAACCTTAATGTTTAACCCCTTTGTGTTACCCAATGCATTGGAGAGCTATATCGGGCTCACCCGCCCTTATTTTATCACGGAACCACCCGTCTTCATAACAATTCCCAAGAACCATAACATAATCGTATCACATAATACATCCATAAAGGAAACATAACATTTCCACATTTTAATCACAAGATATCAATAAAACACATTGATATAATAAAAACATTATGATAACTATTTTCAATACCAAAATAAAAGAAAAGTAAAACATGGTATTAATTTTTTATTAAAAAAAGGTATGGCTTGTAGAGGAAGTCGAAACTCAAATAATGGTCACGGCGGCGGAGAAGTCATTGTCGCCGCATACGTACGACAAAAACATTCCCTTTTTTCGTTTAGTAAAACGCTTTGTATAAAAAATATTCCTTGTGGATAAATGTAAAATTCAAAGGGGTTTATACACCATATAAAATAAGGTTGTGTATAAAACAAAATATGCCTCAATGAAAGGAGATTGAGATGAAGTCCCATACAAAGATCATTTTGTAAATAAAATAGATCGCTCATGTGTATTCACTATAAGCTCATATAAAGAATGTATAAATACATGATAAGATATAAAAATTCATTTCTCACATAATTAAATAACAACATAAATAAGAACGATGGGTTCATCCCAAATAATGGGAATTGGGTTAAGAAGTTCCCTTACCTCAGGTCCGACTTGACTCGATCGTTCTTTAACTTCCTGAATAATAAACTTGAGTTAATTTCTACTTTCTTAAGAACATTTTTCAAGTTGATTATTAACTTTATATCACTTATTACCATGTTATGAACACTACTTAATTATTTATGTTAATAACGGTCATTTTGTCGATATTTGGTACTTGAGTCAAAAGTGAACTTCTTATATTTACAAGTTGTTCACATAGTCAAATATCCATTATCTCAAGAATGATATTCATGATGTAGATTCCATATATATCATATATATACAGTATATACATGAATTTATAATATTACATAATCATTTAGAGGTAAGAAATGAAATGCACTGTTTATGGAGACGGTAAGCCGTACGTACGCATGAACACTACTTTCATTTCTGTGTCATATTAATGGAATTAAAAATAAATGAGAGATTTGTATATTTTAATTCCAGAATTATATTCATAATTTATATGTAACATACATCATATATATCCATTATATATATGTACTTATAATAGTACATTACATTTGGGGATAAGAAAAGAAATTCACCGTTCATGGAGACGGTAAGCCATACGTACGCATGAACGCTTCTTTCATTTCTATCTCATACTTTAATGGAAAGAAATAATAATTATATAAAGTTATATTATAATTCAAGTATAATATCATATATAATATCATTAAATCTATCCTTTATATGTACCAAATATGGTATTAACGAATCAAATCACTTTGAGGGGGCAGTAGTCCGCACTTTCTAAAATGAAGATATCGCGTTTACCCATAATGGAAACCATAAAGGTATGCCATAAATGAAAAAATAAAGAAGCTTAAGTAAAACATAAACATATTATATATCATATATAAATATAGTAACATCTTAATGACCACCTTTGAATGTGTTAGAAGAATATTGAACAATCATTGTTTCATGAGGCAGAAATTCCCCATCCACGGAAACAGTATGCTCATTAGCCATTAGCTGTAGGTGTGTGTAAGTGTAGATCTAATACTTTTCATAAAAAAATCCTAGTATATTTATTATACTTGTGTTGTCACAAAATAATGGAATAAAAATATTTTAGGGGGTTGGAGAAGCAAAATAAAACATAAGAACACAAGAGAAGACATTACCTTAAAATCGGGTAACTCTTTTTGATTTGAGATCAAAGGCTTCCTAGGGAAGACTTATGCCCAAAGTGAGGCTTATAGAAGTAAGAGAGGTATGTGGAGAGACAAAAGGATCAGATATTGGCCGATCCAAAGGCTTGATAGGTGTGGGTAAAGAGGTAGAGGTGGGGGAATTTTATAAGAGGAGAGGAGGGGAACTCTTGGAATGGTATAAAATTTTACTTTATTTTCAAATTATTTTCGGCTTTTAAAGGTCCCACATTGATTTATTTCGAGGGTAAGGTGATAAGAGTTCTAAATCCACCCATACAATTGGTTTTTTACATGTGTAGGTCTTATATTATACATTATATTTTCATTTTATTTAAATCGTTAAATAATGAGGTAATCGTTGCATCATCATGATGTCATAAATAATTTAATTTATTTAATGTCTAAAAATTATAAAAAAAATAATATGATGTAGGAAATATTTTTATATTTCCAATTAGTATTTATAGTAAAAAATTTGACTTGTATAACTCCATATAAAATTTGTTTTAGTAAAACAATACATGTTTGTGTCATTTTTACTTTTACTTTAAATAAAAGGCATTAATGTCATTATCTTATCCAAGTGACTCCATTGGGTACCATAAATCTACCAATGGGTTGTCTTGGTCGTCCATGACACATAAAATAAGGGTAGAACATGTGTCACGGGCATTTAATATTATTAAACTATTATTTTTACCTTAAACTATACTAATTATCTCTAATCGCGATTAAAAAAATCAAAAGTTACTATTCACCAAAAAATTATTTTAATCCCATTGAACCAAATTTTACTTCATAATGAGAACCATGTATGTCAGATTTTTGAAATTCAAAACACAGAGGTGGTAAAATTTCTTTTAAACGAAAAATCAGTTTTTTACGTACCACTTAGTGGTTTCACTATTCATCAAAAATTGAAGTTTTTAAGAAAAATACCAAAACATCACCCTAAGCTATATTTGATATTATGAATTCAAAAATGATGTCTATTTTAAAAAATTCAAGACATATAAGTGACAATAATTACTTTAATAATTAATTCCTGCTGTCAGAACAAATAGCGTGTTTTTATGAAACAAAATATATGAAAAGATTGACACTAGTTTAAGTCCAATTTCAAAGTGAAATTAATTCAAATGACCACCATTGGATTAAATGGTAAAAATATATTCTAATTTCACTTTAAAACCAATTTAATGGATAATCTAATCATAAAATAAATTAGATTAATATGATGGTTTGAATTAAAATACAACATTTTTCACTATTCATTAAAAAAATGAACATTATCAGAAAAATACCAGAAATTTATCCAAAGTAAATTTCAATCTCCCAATCATAAATAATAAGTTTATTTTGACAAATATAGCTTATAAAATTGTCAAAAGATAGATTTAAAAATGGTTCGCCATCAAAAGGCGGTAAAACAATCTTTTAAAAATATTAGAGTATTTCATGCTTTAGGTTGGATTTATTCTCATTTTAAGCTTTTAAAACACTATCTAATTCATAAATAGACATAGATAACTATATATATTATTCATTACTTAATTGGGATGTTACAACCACTTCCACAAATGTGGAGTAACCAAGTAGTTTTCGGGAGCCACGATAGCTCATATAACATGTATCATAAATCGAGAATTATACCTCAAGCCATTGATTCTAACACACTGAGTAAGAATACTCAATCCATAACAACCTATACACGTTACACATATAACAGACCATAGGAAACTATATCCAGAATATATGTGTGTGAATAACCAGAATCTATTAAATCCCTATACACATATACGTGGGGAAAACTAACTGCTGTGACTACCATCACAAGTAACTACCAAGAGAAGAGAGCGGGGCCAATGGAGGTAGTCTGCCATCCATCCTCCCACCAAAATGTTGGGGAAAACACCCCCTAGGTCTCAGAATATCTGGGGTGTCAATTTCTCTAACTGACGGGGTGGAGTAGCATATAGAAACACAAAATTGATAGAATATACTATATCTCACAACCACACTATAGGCATAAGCTAGTTTTATACTCAATTGTTGCTACCGTCTCTTAGATTCCCGACTGCCACTGCTAAGTCTATGATTCTTATAAGAAAACAACCATTTAATGAGAATTATTACATTACTTCATTCCATTTTTTTATATGTTACACTATAGGTTAATTAAATATTTAAACTTTAATTAACCATTAACAATTTCAGCATTATATTTCATTTTCATTACACCCAAAGCAAACTATTCCTTTAAAATTTCAACCTCAGCATTGCCTCCCAGCAAGCTTCAACCCCATCGGTTAATATCATTTATTCAATAATTTATTAATAGCATAACATTACCATATTCCCAAGAATTATAGAAAAAAATTCTAAGCTACTAAACACAAGGGGTCTCAACATGGTGGGTAGTTGAACTGCCCGTCAAGTATTTGCCACCTATAGCTAAAGCATTGACACATCCTCCATCAGGAAGCTAAACATGGAAAGCATGTTGCATACCATATAGGTCTTTACCCCTTTTGGAAGGAGGGTAGGAAAAACTAGATGCCTTGAGCAGTGGGGAAAGTAATGAAGATAAACATCCAATAAGAACAGAATGCACCAAAACATTCACATCCAACCCGTTTCATTATCTCCAGCATCCTCCTTGATACCCACATGCATAAACCAATGCATTTCTCTACTCTAGGCATCAACTGCTGACATAACCAATGGGCCTCCCAACACCCACATATCACAAAAAAATCAGTAGGAAATGAAACATCATATCAACTTGTCTCTTATCCCTTAAAAAAGTAAGAGGGTAACTCCAAACCCTATGAGGGATTATCTAGTATCAAACAACCTGTCATTTAATTCATCTAGAATTTACAACTTTATTATGATTCAGTTCCATCTACGGGCAACCTAAATAGTAAGCTATCAGAAATTGATTAAACATGCTTACTGCATCAATTTGATTAACATAAAATTACAATAAGAACAACACCGAATACCATATTCATTTACATGTCTCTTTATCAATATCCAAACTATTATTAATTAATTCCATCTTTACGTTCATTACCAATTTATATCAAAAATTAAAAGATAAACAATGAAAGCATAGATATCACATTATCTATAAAAACAATAGTCAATAACAAATGATCGATATAAATTTATTTATCCGGTTTAAATATTTAAAATGTCAATTACATTGTGATTCAGTGGGATAAAACTTGATAAATCTACATTTTAATATAAAATAATAGTGAATTAATGAATCCCATACCACAAATGGTTCTTGATATTCCTTATAAAAAAACGAGCCACACAATGGGTTACAATCTCCTCCCCTTGTGACTACTGTATCCACCTGAACATGCAAAGAAACCATCACACTAGTCAACACCCAAGAAAAGTCTATTAGGATCCTAGAGATAACATTACATAAAAGGGAAATGAGAAATAGAAAGAGATGAACCCAAAAGAATGATGATAGGTCATACCATATATCAAATATTGATCGATACTTGTTGATTTCATTAAAAACATAGGGGAACCAATTTAAGGAGGAAATTTTGATCACACAACTCCTACAAGAAGGAATGAAAGGTTCAATAGTCTGACATCCGAAAAAAATGAGGAGGAACTATGTAAAAATATATCTATATCCCTAATAATATCTAATGGAGTAGCGGTTTAAGATACTCTAGATTTTCCATTAAAAGAGGATCACATTAAACAATGTGTCTTGACCAAGTAAAAGCATCCCATGCTTTAGGAACATTAATGTTGTAGTTGTGGCCTTTGAATCGGCCTTAGAGTCCTTAAAATGAGGCATTAAATTCATTTTACATGAGTGGAAATGTCAAAAAAGAGAAACTGTAAGAACCAAGAAACACTATAATCCAAACTATAAATTTTGCGAAGGAAGAAAAGGATACCATTAGAAACTCACTGGTCTAGAAACACTACTCATGAACTCAAAATTAGGTAAAGGAAATAGAGGTTGCAGTTAGAACCTCACCATTATAGAAACACTGTTCATGAACTCGAAATTCGGAAAAGGAAATAGAGGCTATAGTTGGAACCTCACTATTCTGGAAACACTGTTCATGATCTCAAAATTTGGAAACGGAAATAGAAGTTACAGTTGGAACCTCACTATTCTCGAAACACTGTTGATGAACATGAAATTAGGAAAAAGAAAATAGAGGTAGCAGTTGGAACCTCACTATTCTAGAAACATGGTTCATTAACATGAAATTTAGAAAAGGAAATAGAGGTTTCAATTAGTACCTCACTATTTTCGAAACACTGTTCATGAAATTGAAATTTGGTAAAGGAAATAGGGGCTGCAGTTGGAACCTCATTATTTTGGAAACACTGTTCATGAACTCAAAATTTGGCTAAGGAAATAAAGGTTATAGTTGGAACCTCACCATTCAGGAAACACTGTTCGTGAATTCAAAATTTTTCAAAGGAAATAGAGGCTATAGTTTTAACCTCACCATTCTTGAGACAGTTTTCATGAACTTGAAATTTGGAAAAAGAAATAGAGGCTCCTGTTGGAAGGACACAATTCTAGAAACACTTTTCATAGAATTTCATAATGATGGGAAACACTATTCACATCGGTCTACTGTTGGAACTATTCACATCATTCTACCATTGGAACAGTTCACATTGGTCTATTGTTGGAACTATTCACATCGGTCTATTGTTGGAACTATTCATATAGGTCTACCATTGGAACTGTTCACATCAGTCTCACCGGTGGAACTATTCACATTGATCTCAATGGTGGAACTGTTCACAAAAATCTATCAATGGAACTGTTCACATCGTTCTCACCAGTGGAACTATTCACACCATTCTACTGGGGGAACTGTTCACATCGGTCTTCCGATGAAACTGTTCACATCGATCTACAGGTCGAACTATTTATAATGGTCTCACCAGTGGAATTTTCCACACCAGTCTACCAGTGGAACTCTTCACACTGGTCTACCGTTGGAACTATTCACACCGGTTTTCTGGTGGAACAGTTCAACGAATTGGAAATTTGGAAAGGTGTTGGGGATAAGTACCCTTGACCACAAGAACACCTCAAACACTAGATTTATGCAGATGGATGGATGAGAGTTGTCTAAGATATTATAATCTCTCCAATGCTCTCAATTATCTCAAAAGGACTAATATACTCTAGAGGTAACTTACCCTACATCCCAGACCAATGATGTCCCAACCCGAGATAGATTCTAAAAAACACACGATCACCCACCTCGAATGAAAACGGTTGTCGAAGATGGTCTGTATATGATTTCTAATGACTCTAAGCCATCTCTATCCTCTTCCTAATCAAATTTGTCTTTTCTGTAGTCTCTTGGACAAATGTCGGTCCGATCATCGATGTCTCACCCGTTTCCACCCAACATAGTGGAGAATGACACAAACGCCCATAAAAAGCCACAAATGGAGCCATATGTATCAAATCTCGATAACTGTTGTTATAGGAGAACTCCACAAATTATAAGTGATCCTCCAATGAAATACAAAAATCCATCACACAAACCCTTAACATATCCTCTAGGGTTTTTATCATCCTCTTGTATTGGCCAAACTATCTGTGGATGATACACAGTGCTCATCATCATCTGTGTCCCAAGGGATTTCTGTAAGGATTCCAAAAACAAGATGTAAGCCTTAGATATCTATATGAGACAATCAAAATTGGAACAACATGCCTCTTTACCACCTAGTGTATATTGATTTTGGAAAGATCCTCCACTGTATGAGATTCATGAATTAGGATTAAATTGGAAGACATTGTGATCCGATTCACAATCACCCATATCGCATCATTCTTACAGATCGTTATTGGGGGACCCACTAAAAAATATATTACTACCTACTCCCATTTCGACACTAGGATAGGTAATGACTACAATATGCCTGCTGGCCACTGATGCTCTTCCTTGACTTACTGACAAGTCAAGCATCTCAAAACAAAGTCATCCACACCCCTTTTCATACTAGCCCACCAAAACTTCACTTTCAATGCCTTATAAATTTTATGAATTCTAGGATAGATATCCCACCCATATTTATTATAATCCCTTAGAAGTTCCTCCATACCATCCACTGGTACCACCATCCGATTCCGAAAACACAAGACTGAATTCCCATTTAGTTCCTAGTTTTTAATGGTCTCTCTTCTATTGAGTTTTGACCTCATCACCATACATTCGGAATCAGGTGCCTATGGATCTTTAACCAAACCGTCCAATCCATGAACCAACAAAATGAGAAAGAACACCGTGATATTACCCCGATCCTCACATTCTAACCACATGTCGGCTATGACCGACATCAATTGCCACTGATCTAATACCTGTTTCATCCAATGAGCATATTATTTTCCACTTAATGCATCTACCACTATATTTACCTTACCTTGTTTTCACATTATGTCAACATCAAATATATGGAGATACTCCATCCATCTCCTTTTCCTCATGTTTAAATCTCTCGATGAGAAAATATGATTTAAGCTCTTTTGATCAGAAAATAATGAAAATTTCTAATCGAAGAGATAATGACACCAAATATTTAAAGCATGATCCACTGCTTCCAATTACAAATCATGTTTTAGGTTTTTATTCTCATTAAAACTCAACTACCATGAGCCATATCCAACCACATGATCCCCCTGCCTGAGAACACACCCAAAAAATGATCCTGATGTGTCACAATAAACAATGTACCCTTTACCTGGTTCTTGATAAAAAAATATTGGTGCTGATGTAAGGTGAACCTTAAATGCTTCAAAACATTTCTAACACTTCTCATCCCAATGAAATTCAGTATTCTTCCTTGTCAAAGATGTCATCAGCAAAACCAATCATGAGAATTCATGAACAAAAAGTCGATAATACCCAGCTAGAGCAATGATGCTCTGTATCTCGAAAATGTTCTTTGGTGGTTTCCATTAGATAACAGCCTCTATCTTTTTGGATCAACTGAAACTCCCTTCACATAAATAACATGGATAAGGAAACGAACCTCCTTTATCCAAAAGTAACACTTTGACAATTTGGCATACAACAGATTATCCCTCAGGATCCCTAACATGATCGCCAAGTGTTGATCATTATCTACCGTTTTCCTCAAATAAACTAGTATATAATCCAAAAATACCACCATAAATGAATCCAAATATCTCTAAAATATCTGATTTATCAATTCCATGAACACTACTGGTGCATTCGTTAGACCAAAAGGCATAACCATATACTCATAATGGTAATATTTACCTATGAAATATTTTTTTAGGATATCATCCTTCCTTACCTAAAATTGATGATAACCTAACCTCAAATGAATCTTGGAGAACCAATGAGATCCCATAAAATATTCAAACAAATCATCAATACATGGAAGTGGATATCGATTCATTATCGTAACCCAATTAAGTCTAAGATAATAAACATAGAGCCGCAAGTTTCAATCTTCATTTTTAACAAAAAACTGGCACATCCATTGAGACATGCTAGGCTGGATGAATCCTTTGTTTTATAACTCCTCTAACTAAACATTTAATTCCCACAACTCTTTTGGTGTCATTCAGAAATACAAAAGTGAGATAGGATAGGTCCATGGAAAGAGATCAATCGTAAAATCCACTTCTATCATGGGAGGAAACCCAGAAATTTTTTCAGGAAATACATCCATAAACTAATACACAACTACCAGAAGAACACTCTTCTCAACACCTTCCACCGATGACATGGATAAATCCTCTAACTCATATTGGATCTTTCCAACACCTGGTGCCAACAAATCTGTTGCAGCCATCTTTTCTTTCTTCTCCTCTCTAAAGAAATGTTCAACACCATCCTCAGTTATAAAACTAACCATTCACACATAACAACCTATGTGGGACTTAAGCCTCACCAATCATGACATTCCTAGGATTGTATCATATGCATGCATCTCAAGCAATGAGAAATCCCACATCAATTCAATGTCATCCATAACTAAGAAACAATCTCTATAAAGGAAGGCTCAACACTCTCTTTGACCGAGTGGAGTTTTTTAGTTTCAAAACAGAAGGCATCATTTCAACATGTAAACCCCACAAATCAACAATACAATAAGAAAGTAAAGAATGTGAAGAACCTTTATCAAACAAATCATTCATCAAAGTGGAATTTAAATGAACCATACCTCAAACCGTGGATGGTTTGGAATGATCATCCATCACCACCTACTCAGCTTAAACAAACTTCTTAGTTTCCACACTCTAAAATTATTACTCTACTGAGGAGTTGTGGTGTTACTCAAATCTCCATGACTATTTTAGTCTATTTTCAAGGGGTATGCTACCTCTACCATCCCATTGAGGTATAAGACCCCTACGACCAATGAGGTGTGTCACAGACACCTAACCTTGGAGCATTTTGTCAATAAAGTTGTAGATGTACCATCTTCTTACAATTATCACTTTCTCTAGGTTGTTCCATACAATCCTACATGATATGGATTGTTGAGCCACACTAAAAACAACTTATTTTAATATGAGGATTCAAAAGAATATTCACCGATCCTACCATCAGATTCTAATCCATACTCCACCTTGAAAATAAGTGTCCCTCTTCCGCTTGAACCCTGCGTTCGATTTCCCACTATTCTCTGTGGGTATAAATATAATTCCTTTTCCTGTATCCCCAAAGAGATCCCACTCATCCATCATAGCTTGATTAACCATTTCCATGAAATCATATATACACAACACCACTATCATGGAATGAATTTCCTGGTTCAACCGAGCTTCAAGAAGTTGTGCCTTCAAAGATGTACTACCCGCCACCTTGGGTGAAAAATGACTAATCTCATAATCTTATCCCCATATTCTTTAACTATCATGTTCCATTTAATCAAAATAAAGAAATACATTTTACATTAAATTATGAACGTATGAGGGTAGTGTTGTTTATTAAAAAAACCCTCAAACTCTCCCATGTCACACCTTGGTCTATCTCATCTTGGACTTCCAGCTCCGACCACTAAAGGGAAATATCTTCCAACATGTATGTGACAAAATTCACTTTATTCTCTTCTAGTGTGCCCAGAAATTCAAATATTATGTTCATTCTGTTTAGACACGCTTCAGCCCTTTTTGGATCCAAAATCACCCCTAAACATGGGTGGATTCTTCCTTTGATACTGAATCCCATGATCCACATTTTTTGGGTCATTAATATTATTCCCACTATCATCATATTGGAAACATTTCACTATACTATTCACTATCTATTGGTTCACTTGGGGCTCAAGTACAACCACATTTTCTGTAGATTCTTCTGGTTGGTCTCTACGACGCCTACTCGGTGCCATTTCTATAAATTCAATGAAAAACATAAGTATCACTCCCTTACTAATAAATATCATTTAGTTTTCAATTTCAATTACATAACAACTATCACAACCAAGATTTACACAAGTTCAAATTTCCCTTGTTCCACTATTTTGAAAAATACACCGTGTTTTAAAAATCAACCCATTTCCAAAACACCACAACTATCGATGTTTCAAATCCTTTTGTTTTAAATCCCAATATAGATTTTCCAAATCAACACATTCATATCACACCATAGATCATTATACCAAAATGAAATATACATCATAGTGGGAAAAAATTTCTACCATTTAGGCCATTCTCATCTCATTGGCTACACCCATGAGCTTGATATTTTTTATTCCAATAAGTGTCATTAAACACTTTTGTACCCAACACCCTAGTAGCTTGATCTTTATCATAAAGGTTTTAAGTACATACTTTTATGATACAAATTCCAAGTTTCTACAAGCCAACACCTTTCTACTATCCCGACTCAAGGAATATACAAAGAATGAATGTCAACACCATGACCGATGATCAGCCACCAACGATCTAGAAACTTATCTCTCTTGAAATCCAAGGACTGAACAAACTGATTCCACTTGTGACATCCTACCCCATATCATTGGATTGAGAGGGAAGAGGAATGATACTTTGCCTTAGGATTCGTTCCCAAGATGCCAAAGTCTTGCAATAAATGTCGAGGGATTCGAGAATAAATTGGTGAATGATTTTCCCATGAGACAAATGAAACCCAAAAAAAATCCACTATCAACAAACATTATGCATGTCTGCAAAACAACCAACTCATAAAATACCAAAAGACAAACTACTAATCCATATCAATACCCCACACCAAATACAACAATGCCCAAATTCAGAGTACCAGGCAGAAGACTACAACAATACTCTAAAAAACTAGGACACTGTCCATAACTCCACACCAAGCTCCATGCTCCAGGAACTGCAATTTAACCTAATCGTCTTGTCGAACTGCATGA